>SJYC01135690.1:0-20463 GCA_006408675.1 Madoqua kirkii
AATCACATATAAAATACAAAAGAGCAAGGTCTATAGCCACGTGAATCAATTAAACTGTTCAAGAAGAAAAAGAAGGCAAGGATAGAAGTCCAGCCAGGAATGGGATGACCAGAGAAGTAACAAGAAACTGATGGATTTGAAGGCTGAGTTAAGAACTCAACAAGTACTCAGCATATTATTCTTATCAGCTTCTTGGTGATACTCTTGGAGCTGGGAACATGATCTTAAAAGGCCAAAACCATGGACACAGTATGACTATACTCGGGTTGAATTCCTTTATTCTGAACCTTTTATCCTCCTGGGCACCAGAGAACCTTCATCAACTCTCCAAGCATGAGAACTGCCAAAACTTTAAGAAGAGATTAGAAAGGGCTTGACTCAAGTACCCAGATGAATCATCAAAGAGAATTCAACATCAGCTTATCCTCAGAGGCATTTCAAAAAGTTGCTGAGACAAAGGCCAGATGGTACACTATATTATGGAAGGAAATTATTCAGTCAACAAATATTCATTAAGTACTTAGAATGTGTCAGGCACTGTGCTCAATGTTTTGTATGATATAAGACAAAACAGATAAAATTCTTAACTAATAGTTTATAGTCTAGAGAAGTTCACATAGTAAATGAATAAAACAATTGTTATAATACATGGTATGAAAGAAAAGATGAGAATATTCTAAATTTGTTTGGGGTTGATGCTATAAGGGGTGATTTTGCAAGTTAAGACTTGAAGCTGGCAGAGAGAAAAATGAAGTTAGCCAAATCCAGGAAAGATATTTCAAGTAGAGGAAACAAACTAGGCAAAGACACTGGTCCAGGAAAATGTTTGGTATATTTGGGGAACTTCAGTAAGTCCTCTTTGACTAGAAGTCAGGAAGAATGGCATGACACAAAGCTCTTGGAAGTCTGAAGCTTGATCATGTGGTGTTTGGGGACCATTTCTAATGGTTTTAAGAACTGGAGTGAAGGTGATTTTACTTGTGTTTTATAAAGATCATTGTCTGCTGAATGGGAAAAAACAAGACCAGAAGCCATCAGACCGACTAAGAGATCATGATGATGAATAAGTTGATGACTTGGATTATGCTGAAAGCAGTAGAGATGGAAAGAGTTGAATTGAAATACATCATGAAGTTAAAATTGGCATACTTTTTTCATATTGCTAAATTTAGGGGTGAAGAAGGAAAGGAAGAGATGAAATAAAGGAGACTGAGAAATACCAACCAGAGAGATGAAAGGAAGAGCAATAGCGATCGATGTCATAGACATCATGAGAAAAATGCTTCCAAACCCAGGAGTGAGCAGAAATTTAAAAGATAAGATTTAAAAACATCAATTGGGAGTTTGGGATTGACAGCTAACACTATTTAAAATGGAGAAGGGGATGGCAACCCGCTTCAGTATTCTTGCCTGGAGGATCTCATCAACAAGAGTCTGGTGGGATATAGCCCATGGAGTCCCAAAGAGTCAGACACGAATGAAGCAACTTACGAGGCACACACACATATTTAAAATAGATAACCAACAAGGACCTAATGTATAGTACAGAGAATTCTGCTCATTTTTTGGTAATGACCTAAATAGGAAAAGAATTTGAAAAAGAAGAGATATATGTATATGTATAACTGAATTATTTTGTTATACACCTGAAACTAACACAACATTGTAAATCAAAAATAATCCAATACAAAGCAAAAATTAAAAAAAAAATCACTTCAGTAGCTCAGTTGTGTCTGACTCTTTGTGACCTCATGAACTGCAGCACACCAGGCCTCTCTGTCCATTACCAACTCCCAGAGTTTACTCAAACTCATGTCCATCGAGTCAGTGATGCCATCCAACCATCTCATCTTCTGTCATCTCCTTCTCCTCCTGCCCTCAATCTTTCCCAGAATCAGGGTCTTTTCAAATAAGTCAGCTCTTCACATCAGGTGCCCAAAGTACTGGAGTTTCAGCTTCAGCATCAGTCCTTCCAATGAACACCCAGGACTGACCTCCTTTAAGATGGACTGGTTGGATCCCCTTGCAGTTCAAGGGACTCTCAAGGGTCTTCTCCAACACCACAGTTCAAAAGCATCAATTCTTTGGTGCTCAGCTTTCTTTATAGTTCAACTCTCACTTCCGTACGTGACCACTGGAAAAACCATAGCCTTGACTAGATGGACCTTTGTTGGCAAAGTAGCGTCTCTGCTTTTCAATATGCCATCTAGGTTGGTCATAATTTTGCTTACAGGAGTAAGCATCTTTTAATTTCATGGCTGCAATCACCATCTGCAGCGATTTTGGAGCCCAGAAAAATAAAGTCTGACACTGTTTCCCCATCTATTTCTCATGAAGTGATGGGCCAGATGCCATGATTTTTGTTGTATGAATGTTGAGTTTTGAGCCAACTTTTTCACTCTCCTCTCTCACTTTCATCAAGAAGCTCTTTAGTTCTTATTCACTTTCTTCCATAAGGGTGATGTCATCTGCATACCTGGGGTTATTGATATTTCTCCTGGCAATCTTGACTCCAGCTTGTGCTTCCTCCTATGGAGTATGTCAAATTAGAGGTCATTCATGAATTTAGCAAAAGCAGGTTTCTGGAAAATTAGTGACCGAGGATTGTGTTCTCACCAAAGTGAATGAAATGACAAGAAAGGATAAGAGGTGAAATCACAGCTTCTGAGAAGTTTGACTTCTTTTTATAGATGAGTGTTCTTCATTTGATGCCTAGAGAGCTAAAGTGATACCCTCCATATCTTCACATTAAGCAGAAGGATATCAAACTGAACAAATTTCAACCTCAGATTCTCTAACCCATTGAAGAGGGCTAGCCTTTGAGTGCCCTTTCCTGGTAGCTCATCAGGTAAAGAAGCCACCTGCAATGCAGGAGACCCCAGTTTGATTTCTGGGTTGGGAAGATCCCCTGGAAAAGGGATCGGCTACCCACTCCTGTATTCTTGGGCTTCTCTGGTGGCTCAGATATTAAAGAATCTGCTTGCAATGCGGAGACCTCATTTCAGTCTCTGGGTTGGGAAGATCCCCTGGAGGAGGGCATGGCAACCCACTCCAGTATTCTTGCCTGGAGAATCCCAACCACACAGTACAGTAGTTACTAACTATATAGGGCTATTTACATTTAAATAAAGTAAAAATTTAAAATTCAGTTGCTCAATTGTACTAGCTATATTTTGTGTTCAGTCATTACACATTTCTGCATTTTGAACAACATAGATGTAGAGTATTTCCATAAGGAAAGAAAGTTTGATTGAATAGCTTAGATATAATTTATCATTCAAATCTGGGCAATTTTGAAAGTGAATGGGGACATTTATTCATAGTTATGCCAGAACAATAGGCTCAAGTCATGATTCTCTTGGGAAAACCAAGACATAGAAACACTTCAGCTTCATAGAGTATATTGAGAACTTTACTTCTAATCTTTATCTCTTCATTGGCAAGAAAATGTTCTTAACATCTCCAGGCCTTTATGTAGCTGTGGTAGATAGCCTCTCACATGACTTCCAGTAAATCCTTACTCTTAAGAATTCATAGCCCTTTGAGTGTGGGCTGGTCCTGTTGACTCTAACAAATAAAATATGGTGAAAGTGATGGGGTGTTATCTCCTAGATTAAGTTACAGAAAGATCATGGGTTTCATCTTCAGCACACTCTCTTGTGTTCTTGCTCTGAAGGAGGACAGCTGCCATACTCTGGTATGACAGTGAGAGGCTTATATGGAAAGGAACTGAATGGGGTGGGTCTCCGGCCACCAGCCAACAAGAAACTGATGCCCTCAGTCCAACAGCTAGCAAAGAACTAAGAACTGCCAACACCAGGTGAGTGAGCTTGGAAGCATATTCTCCTCAAATCAAACTTCAGATAAGACTACAATCTCCCAAGAGACCTTGCGTTAGAAGCACTCAGCTAGGGTGCATGGGACTGGGAATGTGATAAATGTTTTCTCTTTTGTAGTACTAAGTTTTGAGGTAATTGGTTACACAGCAGAAGAGAACTAACATACCTGGGGTACTCAAGGTGTCATTTTAACAAATGGGTGGGTGGGTGTTGATAATTAGGCATTTGATATGCAAGCATTCAAACTCAATCCCTCGTGCTCTTCTTTTTTACTTTTCTTCTACAGTTTGGAAAGGGCAGAATGTAGCTTGATTGCATCACAATAAGCCTTCAATTAATGCTAAGTGAAAAAAGTGAATACAAAATAATACAAGACAAGCAAAATTGTCCTCCTTCAACGCATGTGCAGTTGATGGTCAATCTTTGGGGAGAATAGCACTTTAGCGTGAACAACAAAACAGATCAGAGAATTCTATGGAAACGTATTTAAAAAATAGTCCCATTTGCAGCGACATGGCACTATTGGATGGACATAGAAATTATCATACTAAATGAAGTAAGCCCAGCAGAGAAAGACAAATGCCGTAAGATATCACTGGTATGTGGAATCTGAAAGAAAAAGATACAAATGAACTTATTTACAAGACAGGAATAGAAAACAAACTCATGGCTGTCAAAGGGGAAGGAGTAGGAGGAATATATTAAGAGGATGGGATTAACATACATACACACTTTAACTATACATATTTTATATATAAAATAATAACTGATAAGGTCTTACTCTATAGCACAGGGAACTATACTCAGTATTTTGTAATAACCTATAAGGGAAACTGGTTCCAAATCGGGAAAGGAGTATGTCAAGGCTGTATACTGTCACCCTGCTTATTTAACTTATATGCAGAATACATCATGAGAAACGCTGGGCTGGAAGAAGAACAAACTGGAATCAAGACTGCTGGGAGAAATATCAATAACCTCAGACATACAGATGACACCACCCTTATGGCAGAAAGTGAAGAAGAATTAGAGAGCCTCTTGATGAAAGTCAAGGAGGAAAGTGAAAAAGTTGGCTTAAAACTCAACATTTAGGAAACAAAGATCATGACATCTGGTCCCATCACTTTATGGCAAATGGCTAGGGAAACAATGGAAACAGTGACAGATTTCATTTGTTTGGGCTCCAAAATCGTTGCAGATGGTGACTGCAGCCATAAAATTAAAAGACGCTTGCTCCTTGGAAGAAAAGCTATGACCAACCTAGACAGTATGTTTAAAAGCAGAGACATTACTTTTTCAACAAAGGTCTGTCTAGTCAAAACTATGGCTTTTCCAGTAGTCATGAATGGATGTGAGAGCTGGACTATAAAGACAGCTGAACTCTGAAGAATTGGTGTTTTGAACTGTGGTATTGGATAAGACTCTTGAGAGTCCCTTGGACTGCAAGGAGATCCAGCCAGTCCATCCTAAAGGAAATCAGTCCTGAGTATTCATTGGAAGGACTGATTCTGAAGGTGAAACTGCAATACTTCGGCCAGGTGATGTGAAGAACTGACTCATTTGAAAAGAGCCTGATGCTGGGAAAGACTGAAGGTGAGAGGAGAAGGGGATGACAGAGGATGAGATGGTTAGATGCCATCATTAACTTAATGGACATAAATTTGAGTAAGCCCTGGGAGTTGGTGATGGAAAGGGAAGCCTGACGTGTTGCAGTCCATGGGGTTACAAAGAGTCACTGATAAGGGGAAAGAACCTGAAAAAACAAACGCACACATATGTATACACACATATATATGCTGCTGCTGCCGCTGCTACGTTGCTTCAGTCTTGTCCAGCTCTGTGCAATCCCATAGACGACAGCTCACGAGGCTCCTCTGTTCCTGGGATTCCCCAGGCAAGAATATTGGAGTGGGTTGCCATTTCCTTCTCCAACACACACACATATATAGCCTGTGTATGAGTATCTGTGGGTATCCAGGAGTCTCCAGTGGAGGCATGGGGCAATGGTGGCATGCTGCAGGGCTGGGGGCACTGACTGCTGCCGTGCTAACATGGGACCTCTTGAATGAGGTCGCCTTATCTTCATTACCTCCACCATAGCTTGTCCTCAGGTCAAACAACAGGAGGAAAACACAGCCCTGCCCATCAACAGAAATTGGGCAGGTGACCATTATATTTACTACTGTGGGCAAGAATGCCTTAGAAGAAGAGGAGTAGCCATCATAATCAACAAAAGAGTCCAGATGCAGTCTCAAAAATGACAGAAGGATCTCTGTTTGTTTCCAAGGTAAACCATTCAACATCATGGTAATCCAAGTCTATGCCCCAACCAGTAATGCAGAAGAAGCTGAAGTTGAATGGTTCTTTGAAGGCCTATAAGACCTTTTAAAACTAACACCCCCAAAAGATGTCTTTTTCATTATAGGGGACTGGTGTGCAAACATAGGAAGTCAAGAGATACCTGGAGTAACAGGCAAATTTGATTTTGGAGTACAAAATGAAGCCGGTCAAAGGCTAACAGTTTTACCAAGAGAATGCACTGGTCATAGCAAACACCCTCTTCCAACAACACAAGAGAAGACTCTATACATGGACATCACCAGAGGGTTAACACCGAAATCAGATTCATTATATTCTTTGCAGCTAAAGATGGAGAAGCTCTATATAGACAGGAAAAACAGGACCAGGAGCTGACTGTGACTCAGATCATGAACTCCTTATTGCCAAATTCAGCCTGAAATTGAAGACAATAGGGAAAACCACTAGACCATTCAGGTATGACCTAAATCAAATCCTTTATGATTATACAGTGGAAGTGACAAATAGATTCAAGGGATTAGATATGATAGACAGAGAGCCTGAAGAACTATGGCTGGAGATACATGACATTGTACAGGAGGCAGTGGTCAAGACCATCTTGAGAAAAAGAAATGCAAAAAGGCACAATGGTTGTCTGTGGAGGCATTACAAATAGCTGTGAAAAGAAGAGAAGCTAAAGGCAAATGAGAAAAGGAAAGATATACCCATTTGAATGCAGAACTCCAAAGAATAGCAAGGAGAGATAAGAAAGCCTTCCTCAGTGATCAATGCAAAGAAATAGAGGAAAACAATGGAATGGGAAAGACTAGAGATCTCTTCAAGAAAATTAGAGATACCAAGGATACATTTCATGCAAAGATGGGTACAATAAAGGACAGAAATGGTATGGACTTAAAGCAGAAGATACTAAGAAAAGGTGGCAAGAATACACAGAAGAACTATACAAAAAAAGACCTTAATGACCCAGATAACCATGATGATGTGATCACTCACCCAGAGCCAGACATCCTTGAATGGGAAATCAAGCAAGCCTTAGAAAGCATCACTACAAACAAAGCTAGTGGAAGTGATGGTATTGCAGTTGGGCTATTTCAAATCCTAAAAGATGATCCTGTCAGAGTGCTGCAATCAATATGCCAGCAAATTTGGAAAACTCAGCACTGGCCCCAAGGGTGGAAAAGGTAAGTTTTCATTCCAATCTCAAAGAAAGGCAATGGCAAAGAATGCTCAAACTACCACACAATTGCACTCATCTCATGTGCTAGTAAAGTAATGCTCAAAATTCTCCAAGCCAGGCTTCAGTATTACGTGAACCATGAACTTCCAGATGTTCAAGCTGGATTTAGAAAAGCCAGAGGAATCAGAGATCAAATTACCAACATCCACTGTATCATAGAAAAAGCAAGAGAGTTACAGAAAAACATCTATTTCTGCTTTATTGACTATGCCAAAGCCTTTGACTGTGTGGATCACAACAAACTGTGGAAAATTCTTAAAGAGATTGGTATACCAGGCCACCTTACCTTCCCTCCTGAGAAATCTATAAGTGGGTCAAGAAGCAACAGTTAGAACTGGACATGAAACAACAGACTGGTTCCAAATTGGGAATGGAGTACATCAAGGCTGTATATTGTCACCCTGCTTATTTAACTTATATGCAGAGTACATCCTGCGAATGCTAGAATGGATGAAGCACAAACTGGAATCAAGATTTCTGGGAGAAATATCAATAACCTCAGATATGCAGATGACACATCCTTAAGGCAGAAAGTGAAGAGCCTCTTGATGAAAGCAAAAGAGGAGAGTGAAAAAGTTTGCTTAAAACTCAACTTTCAGAAAACGAAGATCATGACATCTAGTCCCATCACTTCATAGCAAATAGATGAGGGAACAATGTAAATAGTGATAGACTATTCTTTCGGGCTTCAAAATCATTGCAGATGGTGACTGCAACCATGAAATTAAAAGACGCTTGTTCTTTGGAAGAAAAGCTATGACCAACCTAGACAGCATATTAAAAAGCAGAGGCATTACTTTGCCAACAAAAGTCCACAAAGGTCTTTCTACTCAAAGCTATGATTTTTCCAGTAGTTATGTATGAGAGTGAGAGTTGGACTATAAAAAAAGCTGAGCAATGAAGAAATCTTGTTTTTGAACTGTGTTGGTGGAGTCTTGAGAGTCCCTCAAACTGCAAGAAGATCCATCCAGTCCATCCTAAAAGAAATCAATCCTGAGTATTCTTTGTAAGGACTGATGCTGAAGCTGAAACCACAATGCTCTGGCCACATGACGTAAAGACCTGACTTATTTGAAAAGAGCTTGATGCTGGGCAAGATTGAAGGTGGAAGGAGAAGGGGATGACTGAGGATTAGATGGTTGGATGGTATTACTGATTAGATGGACATGAGATTGAATAAGCTCTGGGATTTGGTGAAGGTCAGGGAAGCCTGGCATGCTGCAGTCCATGGGGTTGCAAAGAGTTAGACACTAGTGAGAGACGAACTGAACTGATATAAAACTGGATCACTATGATGTATACCTGCAACTAACACAACATTGTAAACCAGCTATATTTAAATAAAATATAATAATACAAGGAGATTCTTTACCGTCTAAGTCACCAGGGAAGCTCTCAGTAATAGATATACAACACAAAAAAGCAACCCATTTTCTTGGAGTCTGTTTTCTCCTTTCTGTGACATATATATTGCTCTTGTTTCCCTTGTCATTATTCCATGCCTTTTGGAGGCCATGAACAAATTGAATTGTGAATATAGTCTCTTATTCCAGGATCCTTAGGGTTCATTAATGAGACTGTTAGTGAGCATGGCCACCTGTCTGAGTCTCAGAGGCTCCATCATCAATATTAATGCAGTAAACCTTGATGGAGCTCTGGTCTCATCTAAGAGCATCTCTGACAACTGTCATGTATACATTTGCTCTGTGACCATGAGAGTAATTCTGCACTGTCTTTTAAATGTTCCTTTGCAATTGTACCAAGTGCCCAGAAAGTCTTAATTAAATCCAGTAGAAGAGAAGTTGCATAATTTCATTAATCCAAGGGGTGGCACTGGCAAAATTACTTCACATAACCATTTTTTAAAGGCAAATTAATGTAATTTGTAAATACTATAAAATATGTAATTATGCAAATAAATAATTATGTAAATACTACGAAAATAGATTCTCAAGTGAAATGTTGTAAAATTTGGAATTAGGACTCAGAAAATAAGTCTCCTCAAGGATCCTATGCCTATTCAATGTGACTGTCATGAGGACTGAGGATAAAGGTAGATCTTTAGTACCAAGAGACTAAATATAAGTAGACATTCCAAGAGAGGAAAATAACATGCAACAAGAGAAGGAAAAACATTTATGATGCTACTTAGAAAAGCAATCAGCAGTCATCTGATGTGGTCAGGGCAATAAACACCTAGTCTAACAGCTATGGCCTGAATCACTGTAAAAATTAACCACCTACTTCTAATACTCCAGGGACAATGCTATTACCATAGGTGGCATCATAAAAATAACATTTCAAATAGAGGCTCACAAAATACTGGTTACTAAGGGCCCTTTGGCATCTAAATTAAAGTCGCTGAGCTGCCTTCCATACTGTCCTTTTCTAATACTCTTTTTCTTATGGACGAGGAAGCTCAGAGACTTAGAAAAGTTCTGGGGAGGTAAACATGGAAAATCCCCAGGGATCCTAAAGCTATTTGAGGGGAAATAAAAGATAATGAGATGGTTGGATGGCATCACCCACTCAATGGACATGAGTTTGAGCAAACTCCAGGAGATGGTGAAGGACAGTGAAGCCTGGCATGCTCCAGTCCATCAGTTAGGTGTGACTGAACAACAATTAAAAAAAAAACTGGGCAATCTTAGACATATTTTTGCAAAACAGGCAAAGAAAATTTATATAAAGTGTAGCAACATGACTCAAAAATAGTTTGATGGTTATGGTCAATATATTAATTCAAGATGAGAGATGTTACCAAGAGTGTTATGGGACCAGAGGTCATAGGAATACTAATTTCAGGTAGAAAATAAAAAGACAGGAAATTCATTCTAGAGGTGAGAGTTGGGGAACTTCATGGATTTCTCTGGCTCACCAATTTCTCTGTATATTTAAAACATTTTTGCCAGCATACACTAAAACATCCCTGTTCCATCTTACTTTAGCTTATCCTGTACTCATGCTCGGTTGTTTCTGATTCTTGAGATCCCATAACTGTAGTCTTCCAGGTCCCTCTGCCCATGGGGTTCTCCAGGCGAGAACAGTGGAGTGGGTTGCCATTCCCCTCTCAGGGAATCTTCTCAGCCCAGGGACTGAACCTGCATCTCCCATGTCTCCTGCATTGAAGGTGGTTTCTTTACCAGCTGAGCCATCAGAGAAGCCTCGGCTTGTCCTGTATTACTTGGCTAAACTTCTCTCTTTCTCCTCTCTAGTTCACATTGTACTCTTCCTTTAACTGTCTTTTCAAGAAACGACATTTTCTGTGAATTCTAACCTCCCCTTTCCTGCTTATGCTAGACTAATGATCACTGAGTCCTTGAGGTCAAGCCATCTTGTTTGGTAGTGTATACAGATGTGTAACTAACATTATCGGTATGACTGTGTATATGTCTGCATTTGTTCATTGCTCTTCAACTGAACTGTAAGCTGCCAAGAGGACAGGAAGTATGCTTTCCACTTCTCTGTGTCTGACTTCTACTCAATCAGCGTATCCAAATGCTACAAAGACACTTGTAGTCCTGACCAGGATGGCTTATCCATTGATGAAGCACCTTCGAGCAAAATTTTGAGAGAATCTCAATTATATAAGAGTTTGAGATGACTGTAATTTATAGTTGTGGTTTAAGCTCTAAGACCCAGTAAAGGCAACCCTATTCTAAACTGCCAGTTGAGAATACTTAGGATATCAAGTTGCTATCAAGAGCATGAAGTAGTTATGAGTGGAAATTATGATGATTAATAGCTTATGATCATTGGATACAATCCTGCAAAAAGAAACACATACCTTTAATAAACATAGAGTGCTTACTATCTGTTGGGTTCTATCACATTTCACTCCCAGAGATCTGCCAGACTATTACTAGCCCTAATTCGCAAATATAGGAGATGGGCTCAGAGCAATGATGGGAGACAGAGTTCAGAGTAGGTACTGAGATCAGAAAGCAGTACTCAACTTCAGCTCCATCAGGTCATAATTCCCTTCTGGGTACTAATTTTTCCAAGAGCAATAATTTTTCATGGTCAGGTTGAAATAATGAAAAGAGATATAAGTTGAACCCTTAGGAGACTCTTTCCTGTATCACACTGGTCACTTGTAATACTGGTGAAAAAATATGATAATAAACATTGATATATTTTAAAAAAAGAAGGAAAAACAAAGACCTGGGAATTAAGGAAAGCACTATTCATTTCCCAGTGTTGTTACTCGATCAAGTACATACAAATGAACATTATTTACAGTGAATAGAACCATTTGGAAGAGTCTTTCAAGAAAAGTTGAATATTTGTCTTTTTTTTTTTTTTTTAACCTGATTTGCAGAAGAATCCCTTTCTGGATTTGGTGAGTCTCTGCTACACAACTCTGGGTGGGAGGCTGTGTCACTATTTTACTATAGAATCAATCCAATTTCTCTCCATCCCATGAAGGCCAAATGTAAGGAAGAGCAGGTGACCTAGGTTCAGCCAGTCTAATCCACTCACCCAGAACTTTGAATGTCAAGTGGGTGATCTTGCTTGGAGACAGCACAGCCCAGCAGAGTGGTGGGCACCTTGGGGTCTGCAATTAGTGGTGGCAGAGTCGTGCAGCAGCAGTCGTGACAAGGTTCTTCCCAGATTGCTTCTTACCTCCAGCCTCTCTCACCTCCTTTCTGTTTCCATGGTCCTAACCTTTTACCTTCTCCTTTTAATTTGTTTAGCTTTTACCCTTCCAAATCCCAAGAGCTTAAATGAATTCAAGTGGCTCTCTGTGTTTACAACCAAGAGCATATTTATGTGATGGTCCCATAGGAAAAAATATACCATAAAAACAAAGTACTACTAATGGGCATATTAAATTAATCTTTGTATCTCTAATTTTTACCAGGGGCATGTGGATAGTTTTTAAAACACAGTAACTCACAACCCAAACACATTCCTTTAGGTGCTCAGGGTTAACGTCAAAATAGATGAAATATTTGATGTCAGCACTAACATTTAGCCTGGAGGTATTGGTTGCTTCCCAGGGTGTGGCATAATAATGCAAGGTGACAAAATTGAGAATATGAAGAGCACAAGCTTTGAAGTCATTTCCGTCAGCCCTAACAGCTGTGCAATCCCTACAATTACCAGGCTTTTCTTAAGTTTTAATATCCTCGTGTGGTCACAGCGTATGCGTGTTTATACCTCTTCTTGTTGTAATAAGAGTTCATGAGTCTAAAGCACCTGACAGATATTAAATTAACTTTGGCCAAGCCTTTTCCTTTTCAGTTACAACTTGTTAATTTCCTTATGCCATGGAAAGCATTGTCCATGCGGAAGGGATAATAAAAACAATAGATGACTCAAAGAGTTGTTTGTCAAAAGACCAGGGAGAAAATTATATATAAATATGTATGTCTGTGTGTGGCTACTGATTCATATTAGGTATATGTGTATGTGTCTGTATGTGGCTACTGGGAGTCACAGAGCTAATATTGGTAATATTGACTATTGAGTAATTCTAGAAGTCCATGACATAAAATATTTTATAGTTTTGAGAAGATGTATGAAAGTTTGAATTGTATTCTGCAAAGGTGGTAAAAAGGAGAAAGCCATTTTGAGTAAACCCAGCTGACTTTTCAGCATCAGAATTTTAGTTCATCTTTTTGTTTCCTACTTGCCAACAAAGGTCCATATAGTCAAAGCTGTGGTTTTTCCAGTAGTCATGTGCATATGTGAGAATTGGACCATAAAGTAGGCTGAGCACTGAAGAATTAGTGCTTTTTTTCTTGTGCTGCAGAAGATTCTTGAGAGTCCCTTGGACTTGAAGGAGCTCAAACCAGTCAATCCTAAAGGAAGTCAGTCCTGAATATTCATTGGAAGGACTGATGCTGAAGTTGAAGCTCCAATACTTTGGCCACTTTATAAGAACTGACTCATTAGAAAGACCCTGATGCTGGGAAAGACTGAGGGCAAATGGAGAAGGGAGTAGCAGAGGATGGTTAGATAGCATCACTGACTTAATGGACATGTATCTGAACAAACTCTGGGAGATAGTGGAGGACAAAGGAGCCTGGTGTGCTGCAGTCCGTGTTGTCGGAGAGTCAGATGCGTCCTAGCAATTGAACAACAAATAACTGTATAATGTCACATTCACAAGGTGATTGAATTATGGGTTGTAGTGTGGAAAGGACTTCCAAAAGAGGAAGAAGTACAGGTAATGCAAGATGAGAAAGAGTGAAGAGGAGCAAAAAATAAGTGATCTGCTTTTTCTAAAAGAATTGATATCTGAAAGAGCGGACTCTGACCTCAGCACTGGCTTAGACTGACATGGGTGAATTCCCATGTCTAGTCTCCATTGGCAGAAGGCATAAACCTCAATACAAACATTTTAACACATGCTTCAGCCAACTCAACCTTGTTCCTCAGGTTAGAGAATATTAAAAGGCGAAGAGGTGATTTGGCATTTTTATTCACATTTCACTGCTGTTTACGTTGGAAATCATTTGCTATGCAGTACTTGGAAATTTGTCAGTCAGTAAAAGTTCATGGACAGCAGATATTTTTCTCTCTGTGGGTAGAATTTAAAACCATGCTACAGGGTAAGGATTTTATGAGGGAAAAAGAAGTCTAACTATAGAATAATGAACTGGTTATCTCCTAAAGAATTTCAAGAACAGTGTTTTCAGTGAAAATCATCAAATTGCCGAACCACAGAGGACTCCAACTTGTCTTTCTAGTTATATTAGGTGATAACTTAAAATTAATATTCCCACTTGTGGTTATAATCCTGGGGATCCTTATACACATAAAATTTAGAAAGTTAGCTATTAACAGATCCACAAATCCCAACACAAATCATGAGCTGAGAGCAGGGAGTGTGGGACAGTGGGGAGAGGGGCAGAAGGCTCATTCAACTGATCACTGGAGGGAATTCTTAGATTTAGAATATATATATATATATATATGGTTTGTTGGTACCAAGAGAGTTAAGGTAATGTATTTCCTATCTATGCCTCTTCACTGTAAAAGGCTCAGGTCTCTGGAATATTTGACAGAAAATAAAACAAAAAGAATTCTGAAGGCTAAATAGAAAATATCTCTAACTCTCACCTTAGTGAAATTTCAGTTCAAATTGATGGGAACCACTTGAAAGTACAACTTCAGTCCTTCATGTAGGCTTTTGGGTGACACTGCGCTTTAGACAGCATGCTCCCATTATGCTGTCTCTTTGGATGGATGAAAAACATTTCCTCCATAGTCTCCACAATTAACATTATTTTGCTTTATTTCCTCTCTCTGAAGGACATGTTATTTTTAAAGGTTATTTATTGTTCAAGAAGGTTTTCTCTGTGATTCCTTCCTCTGATGAGGTTACTCGGAGTATCATCCTGCAGACATGCAGTAAAGCTCAGTAGCAGAGAAAATAACAGTGTCGTTAACCTCCTTAACACCGGAGATAAATTAACACTCATAAGAGAGGTGCTAGGGTAGCAATTGACTTGACAGAGTGAAATTCACCAGCCTAAGGAGATGGTAGCTGGTGTCACTCTGCGTGCTCCATGGAGCTGTGTGAATGCAGTGTCTAGCCAGCTTCTTATTTCTGCCTTCTTGATGTTCAGGTCAGCACACTGCACTGATTTAAAGTCCAGCTGATGGCGGTATCCTCTTACCCTCTGCTGCTGGCCTTTGCTGATGGAAACCAGTGCAGCCGTTATTAAGTCTCCACGGATCAAATAACTTTTCTCATCTCATTTCATGACAGGATATCATGATAGCTTCATGGTAGATATACATACCAGCACAAGAGTGAGCTCTGCCTCACTGGAAAACAGTTTGTCAAGACATTTAAATGATGTGCTGAGAAGGGAAATAGGCCAGTGTGGATGTCTTAAGGGAATCAAAATAGGGAGAAAAAAGAAAAAAGCAACAACCTAAAGCAAGAAATAAGAATGAAAATGATGTTGATTATTTAGGGGTCCCTCAGGTCTCCTTTGACCAGCTGTGGAAATGGATTTTAAGTTTTCATTTGTTAATTGAACACTAAATGAATATGGCAATAATTAATATTTTTACTGCCTATTAATTAGGAAATTGTATCCTGTGTGAGCTACCTAGAAAGATGATCTATGAGGCATGACTAAGTTGGAGCGCCACTGTGAATTGATTGTGGTCTCACACGTGGAGATATAAATGTGTTCGCATTTTGCTTCATTATTAGAGGTGCTTTTAATAAATGGACGGTTCTTCCAATTGTCTGTCTGGGCCTCTGAGCGACTGCGGGTGTGCACGCGGTGGGGTGGGGGGACCTCTGCTGCTAATGTTGCCGCAGGTTGAGATGGTGACAGTGTGCAGCCATGGCTCACAGACGGCTGCTTCTGAAGAGCCTTTGTCTGTGGCATGTGGAGCTTTTCAGGTTTGTGCCTTCATCCTGTTGCCAAAACATCTGGTTCAGTTTTGGGGAAATATTTGTAGTTATTTTTCCATCCGGATTTAATTACTGCCACTGGGACATTAATGGGTGCCCTGCTGGCCTAATAGATTTTATCTGTGTGCCCTCATATCTACGAAGTGTAATGACAAATCGGAGCTCCGTTTTCTGCCCTGACTTTCATAAAACGGCCACAACTTGAAGAACTGAGGGTTGATGGAATTCAAAGGATGAACAGATACCTGATTGGTGAGATGCAAAGGAGATTACTTTTGCTGCTTTAGTTTACCATTCCTTGAGAAAGTTATCTCCTATATTACAAAATTAATCTCCTAAATAAGATAGATATACTAATGTAAACCATAGGAGAGTATATTTCAATGTTAAAACTGCTATAATCTCTAGGCTATTAAATGGCAAATTCACTTTTTAGAAAAATCTTTCAAACAATAGGTGATGTAGAAAATAAAACGAATCAGGTGTTATTTCTGATTATTTTATTTATTCCTTTATTATTTTCTATACAACAGGCAATGTACTTAATGCTTTATGTGTCTAATCTTATTTTAATCAATCCAATAATGTTAGGCAAATATTTTAGGTAGATATTATGATGGCTCATGTTATGGACAAGGACACTGAGGCTCAGTGAAATTGTATAACTTAACTAAGGTCATACATTGAATAATTGGTAGGTGGAATTAATCTGACAAAAGTATGTTTGACTTTGAGTTCATTTATCTATAATGCTACTAATATGTGTGTGTGTGTATGTGTGTGTACACAGGCACACATCTCGTGCATGCTCAGTTGTGCCTGACTCTTCAGAGATCTCAGGGGCTGTAGCCTGCCAAGTTCCTCTCTCCATAGGATTTCCTAGGCAAGAATACTGGAGTAGGTTGCTATTTCATTCTCCAGGGGCTCTTCCTAACCCAGGGACTGAACCCATGTTTCCTGAGTCTCTTGCATTGTCAGGCAGATTCTTTACCACTGAGTCACCAGGAAAGCCCACACTTGTTGAACAAAATTTCCACTATTATTAAGGTCTCCCTGTCTTATTAGCAAATGGCAACCCACTCCAGTATTTTTCCTTGGAAATCCCACAGACAGAGGAGCCTCATGGGCTACCATCCATAGAGTCAGAAAGAGTTGGGCACGACTTATCAACTCAACAACAGCTATTACTAGCATTAGTGTGGTACATTTGTTATACGCTGATGAATCAATGTGTGTGTGTACTCACCAGCTCAGTCGTGTCTAACTCTTTGCAACCCTATGGATTGCAGTCCACCAGGTTCCTCTGCTCATTGGATTTCTCAAGCAAGGATATTGGAGTGGGTTGCCATTTTCTTCTCCAGGGGATCTTCCCAACCCAGGGACTGAACCTGGTCTCCTGTGTCTTCTGCATTGGCAGACAGGTTCTTTACCACTGTGCCTCCTGGAAAGCTCCAAAATACTTTTTCCTTTCCTTAATTTTAATCCAAAGAATTGATCCTTTAGAATTGTGGGGCTAGGGGAGACTCTTGAGAGTCTTTGGACTGCAAGGAGATTAAAAGAGTCAATCCTAAAGGAAATCAATCCTGAATATTTACTGGAAGGACTGATGTTGAAGCTCCAATTCTTTGGCCACCTGAAGCGAAGAGCCAACTCATTGGAAAAGACCCTGATACTGGGAAAGATTAAAGGCAAAAGGAGCAGATGGTGGCAGAGGATGATATGATTAAATACATTGCTGACTCAAAGAACATGAATTTGAGCAAACTCCAGGAGACAGCGGAAGACAGGTAAGCCTGGCATCCTGCAGTCCATGGGGACATGACTTAGCAACTAAACAACAGTTCCTTAATCAAGATCTATTAAATACTTTCTAAGTTCCAGGAAGCCTCAGTACTTGGTGCTGGGGGCACAAAAGGGGAACATGTTGGGGTTCTCATTGCTGCGAGTGCTTGTTTTTGCGAGCAGACTGCATCACCTAAAGGCTTGACTAGTTTGGAACAATCCTGAAACCTGGTCACGCTCCTACCAAATTAAAGCTTTGTGTTGAAAAGGGCCATCGTGACATTTGATCTATGGCCATTAGTGTTATTGAAATGAATGAAACAGATCTTTTAAAAAATGCAAGCAAATAGCTATCACCACCTAATATTTAATAGCAAGGTAGCATGTTAAAGTGGCTGGGATCACCAATTCTGAAATCAATAGAACTTACATTTAAGTCTCTGCTAATACTCATTATCAGAAAGTTGTCTAAGCTTCTGGAGTCACACTTTCTATCTGTAAAATGGAGACACTACTGTCTTTGACCACTAGATGAAATGATATAATTTGGCATAGTGCTTAGCATATAGCTATATATTTCAGCCTGAAACTGACTCATCTTAGGAAGTATATAAAAGCCTCAGGGATGAGACAGCCTAGCTCAGCATCTCACAGTATCTCAGTGCATCTTCCTGTTGGTTTGAGTTCTGTCTTCATCTTTCTCTATTTCTGTTTATTTCTGGATTATTCATCTCAAGCTGTGGGTGTATCTCTATTTCTGTTTTTTTGCTTGTCTTGTGGATATTGCTGCTGATTTCTTTACTCACTGATTTCTTTACTCACTTCTTTCTTTGACAGTATGCTACCATTTGGGATCCCCAACAGAGATCTTTGACTTGCTTTAATCTTGATCACATCTTGTCCCCATGATAGCTGTGGCCTGGTTCTGCCCACACCCTAAAATAACAAGTTGTAAGTTATGTCTTATTGGAACTGAGGCATGCTTGGAAGTTGTCAGGTTGGCATTTAAATGTATTACCAACAAACATGTTAGTCAGGAGAATGTTAATTTTTAAAGCAAATGTGTAAATATCTTGTTGGAAAAATATTTCTAGTACATAGTACCACTATAAAATGTCACACACAGAAATTCAGGGGTTATAGCTAGGGGATTCACACAGAATTGAGAAAAAGATTTGCACAATGGAAAGAGTCCAGATATCGGAATTCAATAGGCAAGAGTTTGAAACTTGATTCTCAGGATAATTTACTATGTGTGTGTGGCTAAGTCGCTTCAGTCATGTCCGACTCTTTGTGACCCATTGGACAGTAGCCCACCAGGCTCCACTGTTCATGAGATTTCCCAAGAAAGAATACTGGAGTGGGTTGCCATTCCCTTTTCCAGGAGATCCTCTTGACCAAAGGATCCAGCCTGCATCTCTTGCATCTCTTGCGTTAGCAGGTGGATTCTTTACTGCAGAGTTGTCCAGAAAGCTTGGTGAACCAATATTGTTACATTTTAACCAAGATCCATAGTTTACATTGAACCTTTCCTGGTGGCTCATTGGTAAAGTATCTGCTTGCTAATGCAGGAGATGCAGGAGACACCGGTTGGATCCCTGAGTCTGGAAGATCCCCTGGAGAAGAAAATGGCTACTCACTCCAATATTTTTACCTAGGAAATCCCATAGACAAGAAGAGCCTGGGTGGGCTACAGCCCTTGGGGTCACAAAGAGTCAGACACCTCTTAGGGACTAAACATCAGCAACTACAGCAATAGTTTACATTAGCATTCAGTCTTTGTGTTCTATAGTTTTAAGAATTTTGACAAATGTATAACATCATTTTTCATGTTGGATGCAAATATACTTACCATTACAATATCACACAGAATAGTTGTACTACTCTAAAAATTTATTTATTCCACCTATTCAATCTTCTGTCCCTCCCTTAAACCTCTGGAAACCACTGATCTTTCACTGAGCTGTAAAACCTCTACCAGATGATCAGATAGTTAGAATCGTAAAGTGTTATACACATCCTTTTCAGATTGGCCTCTTTCACTTATAATATGCATTTAAGATTTCTTAGTGTTTTTGTATGGCTTGATAGCTCATTTATTTTTAATGCTGAATAATATTCTATTGTATTGATGTACCAGAGTTTATCCATTTACTTACTGAAGTTCAACTTAATAGTTTCCAATTTCTGGTGATTATGAATATTCATGTGTGAGTTTTACTATAAAGAAAGCTGAGGGCTGAAGAATTGATGCTTTTGAACTGTGGTGTTGGAGAGGACTCTTGAGAGTCCCTTGCCTGCAAGGAGATCAAACCAGTCCATCCTAAAGAAAATCAGTCCTGAGTATTCATTGGAAGGACTGATGCTGAAGCTTAAATTTCAATACATTGGCCAGCTGATGTGAAGAACTGACTCACTGGAAAAGATTCAGATGCTAGTAAAGATTGAAGGCAGGAGGAGAAGGGGGCAAGAGAGGATGAGACAGTTGGATGGCATCACTGACCTGATGGACATGAGTTTGAGTAATCTCCAGGAAGAGGGTGTTTGCTATGACCAGTGCATTTTCTTGGCAAAACTCTATTAGTCTTTGCCCTGCTTCATTCCGCATTCCAAGGCCAAATTTGCCTGTTACTCCAGGTGTTTCTTGACTTCCTACTTTAGCATTCCAGTCCCCTACAATGAAAAGGACATCTTTTTTGGATGTTAGTTCTAAAAGGTCTTATAGGTCTTCATAAAATCGTTCAACTTTGGCTTCTTCAGCGTTACTGGTTTGGGCATAGACTTGAATAACTGTGATATTGAATGGTTTGCCTTGGAAATGGACAGAGATCATTCTGTTGTTTTTGAGATTGCATCCAAGTACTGCAATTTGGACTCTTTTGTTGACCATGATGGCTACT
>SJYC01135691.1:0-18038 GCA_006408675.1 Madoqua kirkii
GTTGAGCTTTAAGCCAACTTTTTCACTCTCCTCCTTCACTTTCATCAAGAGCCTGTTTAGCTCCTTTTCACTTTCTGCCATAAAGGTGGTATCATCTGCATATCTGAGGTTATTGATATTTCTCCCAGCAATCTTGATTCCAGCTTGTGCTTCTTCCAGTCCAGCGTTTCTCATGATGCAGTCTGCATATAAGTTAAATAAGCAGGGTGACAATATGCAGCCTTGACGTACTCCTTTTCCTATTTGGAACCAGTCTGTTGTTCCATGTCCAGTTCTAACTGTTGCTTCCTGACTTGCATACAAGTTACATCCTGGAATGTGAGTCAAGTGGGCCTTAGAAAGCATCACTACGAACAAAGCCAGTGGAGGTGATGGAATTCCAGTTGAGCTATTTCCAATCCTGAAAGATGATGCTGTGAAAGTGCTGCACTCAATATGCCAGCAAATTTGGAAAACTCAACAGTGGCCACAGAGATTGGAAAAGGTCAGTTTTCATTCCAATCCCGAAGAAAGGCAATGCCAAAGAATGCTCAAAGTACTGCACAATTGCACTCATCTCACACGATAGTAAAGTAATGCTAAAAATTCTCCAAGCCAGGCTTCAGCCATACATGAACTGTGAACTTCCAGATGTTCAAGCTGGTTTTCAGAGGAACCAGAGATCAAATAGCCAACATCTGCTGGATTATCGAAAAAGCAAGAGAGTTCCAGAAAAACATCTATTTCTGCTGTTTTGGTTAGCCTCCCACAATACTGGGCCCAGGATATGTAACCAACTAAATTGGCTGCTCTTGTTGACTTTCTAGGTTTTCTAAGTTTTCTTCAACTGCTATTTTAAGCATTCTCCGTGTTACTGGGAGATATGTTCATAGCAGTTTTGAAGTATTACAGCTGTTTACAGGGTTTCTCTTTCTCCAATGAGGGAGCAAAGCCATCTCATTCTCTTGTTCCTGGTAACACTTTCCTTGTCTTAAACAAATATTTATTAAGAATTTATTCTGTGGCTTCATATGGTCCCTTCCTTCAAATTATTCCCTCATATTTAGCTCAGTTGGCAAAGAATCTGTTTGCAATGCACGAGACCTTGGTTCAATTCTTGGGTCAGGAAGATCCTCTTGAAAAGGGATAGGCTACCCACTCCGGTATTCTTGGGCTTCCCTTGTGGCTCCACTGGTAGAGAATCTGCCTGCAGTGAGGGAGACCTGGGTTTGATCCCTGGGTTGGGAAGATCCTTTGGAGAAGGGAACAGCTACACACTTCAGTATTCTGGCCTGGAGAATTCCATGGACTATATAGATACATTCACGGAGTCACAAAGAGTTGGACATGACAGAGCTACTTTCACTCATTCAATTGCAATGCACGAGACCTTGGTTCAATTCTTGGGTCAGGAAGATCCTCTTGAAAAGGGATAGGCTACCCACTCCGGTATTCTTGGGCTTCCCTTGTGGCTCCACTGGTAGAGAATCTGCCTGCAGTGAGGGAGACCTGGGTTTGATCCCTGGGTTGGGAAGATCCTTTGGAGAAGGGAACAGCTACACACTTCAGTATTCTGGCCTGGAGAATTCCATGGACTATATAGATACATTCACGGAGTCACAAAGAGTTGGACATGACAGAGCTACTTTCACTCATTCAACTTTCTTTCACTCAAGCCCTAGAAACTTCTAAGTTGAAGACAAAAAAATAAATGAACAAATACCAGCTACCTGACCAATCAATAAAGTAAATAAAAAAGTGATACCTAGAGGAAAGCTTTCACTTGGATCACATTCCCATTCTCTATGATAATGGTTCTCAAAATGCGGATGCCAGACCAGAAACATCAGCCATGTGTGAGTGTTAATCGCTTTAGTCAGTCCGACTCTTTGCAACTCTACGGACTGTAGCCTGCCAGGCTCCTGTGCATGGGATTCTCTGGGCAAGAATGCTGGCGTGAGTTGTCATGCCCTCCTCCAGGGGATTTTCTCCACCCAGAAACCAAACCCACATCTCCTATGACTCCTGCATTCACATAGATTCTTTATCACTGGGTCACTAGGGAAGCCCAGAAACATCAGAATCATCTAGGAAATCATTAGAGAAAACAAACTCTAGGATCTCATCCCAGACCTACCTTTAGTCAGACACTCAGAGGATGGAGCATCAACGTGAGCTTTACCAAGCACCAGAGACTAGTGTAAGACAGTGCTTGAGAACCACAGCTCAAAAGCAGTGGTCCTTCATCAGCCTGCAGAATAGAATTGCCTGATAAGCTTTAAAAATACAGATGCTTAGGCTCTTGTCTTGACATTCTGATTCAATTTATTTGTAGTGGGGCTTGAGCCTGTGTTTTTTAAAAAGCTTCTCAGAAGAATCTAATGTGTAGCCAGGGATAAGAACCACTGTGCCATCTGTTTCTTCAAATGGAATTCTTCTCTGGCAGGTGTGTGAATGTGTACTTGTGTAGGGGTGTGTGTGTGCAAGTAACTGTGTGAGTGTGTCTAAGTCCTTATTTTTTGCCTAAATAAGTTTTGCTTTTAGAAAACTGTCAGAGAGATTGTTCTAGAATAATTCAGACAGTCAATAAACTACAGCCATAGGCCAAATCCAGTACAGATTGTTTTTTTATAGGCTGTGAGCTAAGAAATTTTTTTTTTTTTTTTACATCTTTAAAAGGCTGTTTAGGAAAAAAAAAAAAAAAGAAAAATTTGTACCATAGACCATATATGATCTGCTAAACATAAATATTTGCTATTTGGCCCTTCACTGGGTATTTGGCTGGCCCAGCTAGGAGATGCAGCAGGCACATCTATAGAAGAGTTCATAAACTGGTTTTGAAAGCAAGGGCAACACACAGAACAGCTACAGTATAAGACTATCTGAGCCTCAAATTATGCAAACATTGGTTATAATGCTAAAAAAATTTACAAATCATAAGGGAGTTAGAAGTCATCTAAACTTTAAAGCATTTGGTGGGTAGAGGAAGGAGGAAAGCCATTTCACATAGGGCCTTTGGGTAAGGGGTCATTCAACACTTCAGGAAACTCAAGTTTGAACACTACCTTCTAACAGAGAGCACAGCATTCATTGCATCACTGGACTCCACCTAGTACACTCTTCACGTGGAACATTCTCTCTATCTTCCAAAGAATTGCAGGGTTTGGAGCCAGGTTTATACTTTTTAAAAAAGATGCATCAGGAACATTTTCTTAAGTAGTTCTAGCTAAATGTTGCTATTTGCATTTTACCTCCACAAGGATTAAATCACAAGCTGCTACAATTGCTGACCCTCAACACTCCCTGAAAGGATTTCAGGGTGCAGATTAGGAATGAGCCATTCTGTGCTCTGGGAAAAACTGGCGGATAAGTCCTTCAAATAGTTAGGAGAAGATTTTATGATTTCGATTCTTATAGCTCTTCATATCTAGAAAAGGACTAAAATTTTTCATGGTGACATCTGCTCCTCATGCTTAACAGTAGCCTTCACAAGACTAGAAGCAACCTTCTACAAAAATGTGTGCTTGATTGCATTTCTCCCCCTTCACCAAAGTCATGTTTATGTTGACTTTCTGTCATCTCGTCAGTGCAGTTTTTCAGAGGGATCTGAAATGTTGTCTCCCAGGATATAGTCCTCCTTCTCACCTCAATAAAACGTAGCTCATAACTCTCACATTGTTCTTTTTTTTTTCAGTTCAGCAGTAGGTTGTCAGGCAGTCTACCCTAAAGTATGGTCTTTGGCTTCCTGGGAAAGTCCCTTTTTAAAGCAGACATTTGTCCTCAACCCCCTCACCCTGTCTTCATTCCATCTCATTTCACTCTGGGCAGTACTAAGAACCTCCTTAACACAACTTGCTTGTGTTTATTATCTGGCTCTCCCTGCTGGCATGTAAGACCTTGTTAGAATTTTGTCTGTCTTATGAAGTCCTGTGTCATCAGCACAGTAGTACAAGGCTTGATATAGAATAGGCATTGTGCAAATTGTTTCTAGAATGCTACTGCTGCTGCTAAGTCACTTCAGTTGTGTCTGACTCTGTGTGACCCCATAGACGGCCACCCACCAGGCTTCCCCCATCCCTGGGATTCTCCAGGCAAGAAAACTGGAGTGGGTTGCCATTTTCTTCTCCAATGCATGAAAGTGAAAAGTGAAAGTGAAGTCACTGAGTCACGTCCAACTCTCAGCGACCCCATGGACGGCAGCCTACCAGGCTCCTCTGTCCATGGGATTTCCCAGGCAAGAGTACTGAAGTGGGGTGCCATTCCCTTCTCCAGAATGATACTATATAACTGCTCTTTCTTTAGAAAAGAAGCAAGGAAAATAAACAAAAGGTGTCTAAGTTGAATACATCTGAGGGCTAAGTCACCTAGAAAAACAGTTTTCTTAATTATAGGAATTATTAAAACCTTCGGTATGTTAAAGTTCTAGCTTGATAAAAAACATTATATGTATTATAATGTCAAGATCTGAAATGTTTATAACTGCTTGTATTAGATGCAGATGAAAGTGAAAGTGATAGGCTCTCAGTCGTGTCTGACTCTTTGCAACCGCATGGACTGTAGCCTGCCAGGCTCCTCTGTCCATGGGATTCTCCAAGCAAAAATACTGGAATGGGTTACCATTTCCTTCTCCAAGAGGATCTTCCCAAGCCATGAACTGAACCCATGTCTCTTGCATTGTAGGCAGATCCTTTACGATCTGAACCACCAGGGAAGCCCCTAATCAGATGCAGATACCATAGGGCAAAATTAAAAATGAAAGCTTGTGACAAAATGGAACTGGCAAATTTCCTATCAACACAGGCAGCTGTGTGTTTTGGGGATTTTACTTGGTAATCTCTTCACTCATATTTTTTGAAAAAAAAAAAAAAAGAAAAATTTGTACCATAGACCATATATGATCTGCTAAACATAAATATTTGCTATTTGGCCCTTCACTGGGTATTTGGCTGGCCCAGCTAGGAGATGCAGCAGGCACATCTATAGAAGAGTTCATAAACTGGTTTTGAAAGCAAGGGCAACACACAGAACAGCTACAGTATAAGACTATCTGAGCCTCAAATTATGCAAACATTGGTTATAATGCTAAAAAAATTTACAAATCATAAGGGAGTTAGAAGTCATCTAAACTTTAAAGCATTTGGTGGGTAGAGGAAGGAGGAAAGCCATTTCACATAGGGCCTTTGGGTAAGGGGTCATTCAACACTTCAGGAAACTCAAGTTTGAACACTACCTTCTAACAGAGAGCACAGCATTCATTGTATCACTGGACTCCACCTAGTATACTCTTCACGTGGAACATTCTCTATCTTCCAAAGAATTGCAGGGTTTGGAGCCAGGTTTATACTTTTTAAAAAAGATGCATCAGGAACATTTTCTTAAGTAGTTCTAGCTAAATGTTGCTATTTGCATTTTACCTCCACAAGGATTAAATCACAAGCTGCTACAATTGCTGACCCTCAACACTCCCTGAAAGGATTTCAGGGTGCAGATTAGGAATGAGCCATTCTGTGCTCTGGGAAAAACTGGCGGATAAGTCCTTCAAATAGTTAGATATTTTCAGGAGAAGATTTTATGATTTCGATTCTTATAGCTCTTCATATCTAGAAAAGGACTAAAATTTTTCATGGTGACATCTGCTCCTCATGCTTAACAGTAGCCTTCACAAGACTAGAAGCAACCTTCTACAAAAATGTGTGCTTGATTGCATTTCTCCCCCTTCACCAAAGTCATGTTTATGTTGACTTTCTGTCATCTCGTCAGTGCAGTTTTTCAGAGGGATCTGAAATGTTGTCTCCCAGGATATAGTCCTCCTTCTCACCTCAATAAAACGTAGCTCATAACTCTCACATTGTTCTTTTTTTTTTCAGTTCAGCAGTAGGTTGTCAGGCAGTCTACCCTAAAGTATGGTCTTTGGCTTCCTGGGAAAGTCCCTTTTTAAAGCAGACATTTGTCCTCAACCCCCTCACCCTGTCTTCATTCCATCTCATTTCACTCTGGGCAGTACTAAGAACCTCCTTAACACAACTTGCTTGTGTTTATTATCTGGCTCTCCCTGCTGGCATGTAAGACCTTGTTAGAATTTTGTCTGTCTTATGCAGTCCTGTGTCATCAGCACAGTAGTACAAGGCTTGATATAGAATAGGCATTGTGCAAATTGTTTCTAGAATGCTACTGCTGCTGCTAAGTCACTTCAGTTGTGTCTGACTCTGTGTGACCCCATAGACGGCCACCCACCAGGCTTCCCCTATCCCTGGGATTCTCCAGGCAAGAAAACTGGAGTGGGTTGCCATTTTCTTCTCCAATGCATGAAAGTGAAAAGTGAAAGTGAAGTCACTGAGTCACGTCAAACTGGAGTGGGTTGCCATTTTCTTCTCCAATGCATGAAAGTGAAAAGTGAAAGTGAAGTCACTGAGTCACGTCCAACTCTCAGCGACCCCATGGACGGCAGCCTACCAGGCTCCTCTGTCCATGGGATTTCCCAGGCAAGAGTACTGAAGTGGGGTGCCATTCCCTTCTCCAGAATGATACTATATAACTGCTCTTTCTTTAGAAAAGAAGCAAGGAAAATAAACAAAAGGTGTCTAAGTTGAATACATCTGAGGGCTAAGTCACCTAGAAAAACAGTTTTCTTAATTATAGGAATTATTAAAACCTTCAGTATGTTAAAGTTCTAGCTTGATAAAAAACATTATATGTATTATAATGTCAAGATCTGAAATGTTTATAACTGCTTGTATTAGATGCAGATGAAAGTGAAAGTGATAGGCTCTCAGTCGTGTCTGACTCTTTGCAACCGCATGGACTGTAGCCTGCCAGGCTCCTCTGTCCATGGGATTCTCCAAGCAAAAATACTGGAATGGGTTACCATTTCCTTCTCCAAGAGGATCTTCCCAAGCCATGAACTGAACCCATGTCTCTTGCATTGTAGGCAGATCCTTTACGATCTGAACCACCAGGGAAGCCCCTAATCAGATGCAGATACCATAGGGCAAAATTAAAAATGAAAGCTTGTGACAAAATGGAACTGGCAAATTTCCTATCAACACAGGCAGCTGTGTGTTTTGGGGATTTTACTTGGTAATCTCTTCACTCATATTTTTATAGTTGATACCATTGATTGTGCATAATAGAATCATGGAGATTTGTTATCACTGTAGTCACCTGAATATTTTTACATTATTTAAAATGAGGAGTCAAACAGTCTGCTAAGCATAGTTACTCAGTTCAGTTCAGTCACTCAGTCGTGTCTGACTCTTTGCGACCCCATGAATCATAGCCTGCCAAGCCTCCCTGTCCATCATCAACTCCTGGAGTTCACTCAGACTCACATCCATCAAATCAGTGATGCCATCCAGCCATCTCATCCTCTGTCGTCCCCTTGTCCTCCTGCCACCAATCCCTCCCAGCATCAGAGTCTTTTCCAATGAGTCAACTCTTCGCATGAGGTGGCCAAAGTACTGGAGTTTCAGCTTCAGCATCATTCCCTCCAAAGAAATCCCAGGGTTGATCTCCTTCAGAATGGACCGGTTGGATCTCCCTGCAGTCCAAGGGACTCTCAAGAGTCTTCTCCAACACCACAGTTCAAAAGCATCAATTCTTTGGTGCTCAGCTTTCTTCACAGTCCAACTCTCACATCCATACATGACCACTGGAAAATCCACATCCCTGGTTAAAAGGCCTTCCCAAGTAAAGCCTAGTTTTCAGAGCCAAGCAGAGGATGAGCCCCCAAGTTATCCTTTTTTATTGTTCTTTAGTCTCTAAGTCATACCCAGCTCTTTGTGACCCCTTGGACACCAGGTTCCTCTGTCTTCCACTGTCTCCTAGAGTTTGCTCAAATTCATGTCCATTGAGTTGGTGATGCTATCTAACTATCTTATCATCTGCCACTCTTTCTCCTTTTGTCTTCAACCCTTTCTAGCATCAAGATCTTTTCCAATGAGTCGGCTCTTCGCATCCAAATGATCCTGATATATGTATTTATATTTATATTTATAATAAGTCTTGTGTGGTAGTTTGAGGTATCTTAATGTCTTGCCCTCACTTTTTTGGTAAATGAGAGGTGTCTAATGTCATTTCATTTGGGCAAAGCTATTCATCTCAGATAATCCTAAAGTTACTCAGACAAACACCATCATCCTTACTTTCTAAATTACTTGGAATTCTCTGATAAAAATCAGTCTAGGTTTTAAACCCATCCAATCATTCAACAAAAAATTAGGCTGTTCTCTGAGTTCAAGGTGCTATGTCAGGCTCTCTGATCAATAGGAGACACGTGAGAAATGGTTCTGGTTCCCTTAACTCCTATAATCTAGCAGATGAGGTGGCCATAGCTTAAATTTACAAAGGAATCATGAAGCCAGAGACTTGAAACTGGGAAACAAGAAAAATAATAAAGAATCTACCTGCTAATGCCGAAGATACAAGAGATGCATGTTAATAACAAATATTTATTACTCAAAAATTTGGAGAAGTACAAGACTTTTAATTTTAGTCTACTGATCTATTAGTCCTACTAACAGATTTGTTTCTACAAATTTGGACTTTATCCAGAAATTTTATTAGAAAGTTTGATGAAAGGGCACTCTTAATTTGTCCCCAGAGATGGAACATAATGTTGTAGGCCTCATATTGTATAGAAAGTAGATACAGAAAAATTGAACTTGCCCTATATGACAGTTTGCCAGCAACCATTCTATGAGGATTTCAGTCTTCTTTCAGCTGTGATAACTGGCAATTGCTGAACAACTGAGGAGTCACATGGTTGTTGAAATGACCAAAATAACTATCGATTGCTCATGTTTTATTCTTGTTATGTCAGCTATCAAAACAGAACAATCTAATCTATTCTGTAGTTGGCAGCTACGACTATGGCCATTGTGCATTTGATTGGGAAACATTAAACACAGTCTAAGAATTGAGCTCAATGGATCTAGTCCATTAATGATATACTGGAATAGAATAACACAGTTTAGATTAAGGTATCTCAACATTTTAATTTTCAAATATCTTTCTGTTTCCAATGGGAATGGCAAGTGGGTTGCCTTTGTCTTTTTTTTTTTTTGCTGATTTATTTTCTTCCCCAGTTTCCATGATTTTCTGTAACTGAAATATTTGTAAAGGAAACTTGAATGTCAAGAAGCACCATAGCTTTTCCTCCCAATATAATTTCCCCTATCACTTGTTCTATAGTTCTATGAACTTGTTAAAATTGAATTTAGAAAAAAATACTGGAGAACATGAATACCCTGGGAATAGGATTCCTGATGGCACAGAATTCTTCCTAGGAAACTGTCTCTTTGTACTTGATTTCTCTACTTAGTGTCTCTTACTAGAGTACTTTGGAAATACTGAATCCTTAAGTGAGCCAAAAGTTGATCTTAGTCAATGGTTTTGTCACACCAAGCAAGAGAAGGGATTCACCACCTGAAAATAATTTTAACAGGATGCAAACGGAACACTGTTTTCCTTTACCTAAAGTGGGAGTCACATCACCATCCTGTTCTTTGTTTGCTTCGGGGGAGTTAATGTTTTACAGAAGTTCTAGGGATGGATTGATTCGCTTAGGTGTTGCTTTTGCTTTGATGTGCAATAGACAGATGCTCGATGTTGAAGAAGACAAGGCTGCATCGTTTGTCTCCCAGGGAGCCTCAGGACTCATTTCACAAGTCATTCATTAGAAAACCAAGCCTGTCTCAAAAGAGGCCAACAGCAGTGCTCCAGAGCCCTCCACTGCAGAGGAGAGCAACCCTGTATCCCTGGGGGCAGATAAAACTCAACCTCTGAACCTCAAAGAAGGCTTTTGTGCTCCGAGGGAGCAGATTTATGACAGTTGGTGAACCAAAGGAGCCATGGGCATTTGAAGGAACAAGGTTAAGCGAACATTGTCTTTTTGTTGGTGAGGATGTATTTGTTCTCTTTGTTCTTGCCTTTTTGAAGTATTTCTAAAGGGAAGAAAGTCTCCAGCTCAATCACATTTGAAAAATAACATACAGCATATTCTAAAAAGCACATTGAAAATCTCACGTTCATCAGGTAGGAGTTCCAAGGCTGTACCTGAGAAAGGAACTATATAGTTCAGCAGGAGCTGGTCTTAGCTTGAGCCCTGGCCAGTAGTTGAGAATCCATGCTGATCCTTTGAAGGCTCTGGAAGTCTTCTATAGCTGAGATCACAGCTTGATCTTAGCCAACTTTAAGCCTCCCCACGGAGAGAGAAAGTAGCCTATTTCCCTCTCAGTCAAGCAGGTGACCAGAGATTTGCAGTTATCTGAACCCTAGGATCATTATCTAGAATCATCAGGGCTACAAAAACCCATTAATAGAAACAACAGTCCTGCTGGGGTGTCAGGTCAGATGAGCAATGTCTGGTATATGCCATTATTCAAAGAAATATCTGGTAAAGGGCTGTTATGCACTTTACAGGTCAAATCTATTGACAAGAAATTCAGAGCATCTAAAAAACAATAGTAACACAAGAGAATGATAAAACTGAAGTTTATCTGAAAAGCTGCACAATCAGTATACTTAATCTTCATTTTGGGGCTTCCCTGGTGGTTCAGATCATAAAAATATGCCTGTAATGCAGGAGACTCAGGTTCAGTTCTTGGATTGGGAAAGTCCCCTGGAGAAGGGAATGGCTGCCCACTCCAGTATTCTTGTTTGGAGAATCACATTGGCAGAGGAGCCTGGAGGACTATAGTCCATGGGGTCACAAAGAGTCAGACATGACTGAGCAACAAACACTTTCACTTTTTACTTTTTCCTTTGCATTTTGAGTACCTAGATTTCTCATTTCCTGTGTGGAGTGTAGACTTCTTAACCCTAATTTTGTCTACTTTGAACCTTGACTTTATTTACTCTCTTACCTCTTCTAATAGCTGCCCCATTATTGAAACTCTGTTCTTATTTCATTTATTCCTGGTAACTTACATTTTACTGCCATCCATTATGAGTCTGTTATGATAAATAAAATGGCATTTTAGAATGATAAATATAAAAGTTCAAAATCCACGTTATCTTGGCTTCCTTTTCTGCTTATAGGAGTAGTGAAAAGCCTGTCAAAAATTCATACATAGTGTATGAACTACATGCAAAATTAATACATAGGGTGGACATTTTATTTTAGAGAAAGTCTAAAGGAGTTAAACCTGGGGCTACAGTTTTTATTACAATTAGAACAAAACTCATGTATAGTTAAAATAAGCAGGTGCTTGCATGGAGTAATGTGAAGAGTGCCAGGATTTTAAGTCCATAAAACATTTTTCCACTCAGAGAGGTTTCCCTGGTAACTACTTGTTCTGAGCTGGTCAGTGTCCTGGAAAGTTCTGATTCTTAGATGCAGCTGAATGGGACTGGGTAGACGCAGTGTCAAGAAATTTTGGAGTCCAGGTTTTGGGTTAAAATCCAGGTGTCCAGTGGTATTTCCAAGAGTAGATAATTAACCACTCACAGAGTGGAGTCATCCAGATCCATCAAGTTTAATATCAAAATGAGAGTCCCTTCCCCCTCCCACCGCCCCCAGATGACTGTATTTCATAGTTAAAGCCATCCAAGCCAGAAAACCTAAAATGTGAGGTCAGGAACTAGGTAGAAAAGTTGAGAACAAAGGACTTACAGAAAATGATGATAGCATCAAAAACAGCTTCGTCTGGATTAGACATTGCTCTACCAGATGCTGGGTTTCTTCTGCCTTTTTTGTGAAATCTTCCAGACCTGCCTGCTTTTGAAGACCACATGAGCCAAGGCAAAGAATATGTGATTTGGAGTCTGCAGAATTTGAATATTTACTACCCTTTTGGAGCATTTACTCTGCATGTGTGTGTGACGATTTGTGATCCCATTGACTGCAGCCAATCAGGCTCCTCTGTCCCTGGGATTTCCCAGGCAATACTGGAGTGTGTTGCCATTTCCTCCTCCAAGGGATTTTTCCAATCCAGGGATTCAGCCTGTGTCTTTTGCGTCATCTGTATTGGCAGGTGGATTTGTTGCCATTGTGCCATCTGGGAAGACCCATTCATTCTGTATTCTTTATATATAGTCTTCCTAAATATTCATAATCAGCATCCATGCCAGGGATTATTATCTTTATTATACAGCATGAAAGTTGAATCTCAGAGAGTTAAGTCAGTTGTTCAAAATCACATGACTGGAACATGGTATTTGAATCCATCAGTAATCAGTGGAACTTTAAATTGTAAAATAGGAATTTTAAAATGTGGCATTGCTGTGAGAATCAAAAGAAATACAGCTTGTCAAAGCACTGTAAAGCCAATACAGCATGGTGCAGATGGTCATCTTTGCTTTTTTAAAACCATCTTCACCTGCATTTGATCTGGAATGCCATCCTGTGTCAGAGGAGCTCAATCCACCCTTGGGGTGGATACAAAACCTTTCTGTGGCTTTAGCTGATTGGGGAATGTATAGAATGTCATAAGAAATCTAGACTGTGCTAGATGTAGCAACATGTAGTCTCCAGCCTCAGCTGGCTGTTGAACACTTGAGATATGGCTGGTCCAAACTGAGATATGCTAGAGTTGTAAAATACACACCAGATTTCAAAGCCTTGGTCCAAAGAAAAATAATGTGAAGTATCTCAATAATAATGTTTGTGTTGATTGCACATTAAAATGACAACATTTGGAGAAGGAAATGGCAACCTACTCCAGGGTTCTTGCCTGGAGAATCCCAGGGCGGGGGAGCCTGGTGGGCTGCCTTCTATGGAGTCACATAGAGTGGGATACGACTGAAGTGACTTAGCAGGAGCAGCAGCAGCAGAAGGTTAAATAAATATAATTTAAAAATTAATTTTATCTTTTTTCTTTTTAAATGTAGTTATTAGAACATTCAAATTGATGTACATGGTTTGTATTTGTTGCTTGCATTACACTTTTATTGCACAACACTTACTCAGAATCTTGGTGATTTGGTTTCCCTATTTTAAGGCTACCTCCTTATAATCTATGGTCAAGAGGCCTGATAACCTTTAGATTAAGCCTTTAATATTTCCCAGAAATAAATTAATATTTTTCTGACATCTATATACATAGAGTGCTGCAGTTTTTGGAGTTACAAAGAGTCAGACACAACTGAGCGACTGAACTAAACTGAACTGAACTGATCCATATTTATACCCAATTTCCATATTCAGCAGCAAGGAAAAGGTAACTTAAAAAGAAAAATTTAAGAGGGTGAAAAGGAGCTTAGTATTTGGAGAGAGACAGTTGGTAGGTGAAGAAGTTGGGATGTATCCTCAGGTCTGTGGAGATCCAAAGCAAAGTTCTCCTCCATGGGTCAGGAAATGATCAGAAATATTCAGAACCTGGAGTATTTGTCTGGATGCAGAAAATTGCATAATCTGTCATTCAGTTTCCTCCTCTGTAAAATGGGAATGATAATATTAACCTCAGAGTGTTGACATTCCTTTGAAAATGAGAGAATGCCCTGTGGTAGGTGCCTCTGTGAAGTCTGATCCACAGGAAGTACTCCATAAATGAGAATGTTCACTAATTTCAAATAACCTCTCCTTTGGACAATGAATGAATCCTATCTGAATCACTTACCAGCTCCCACCCCAGGGCTTTGAATCATAATTTTACTTGATGAGCCTCCAATATGCTTGTCTGGTTTCTAAACACAGCAACTGTCTTGGACGCTGCATTCCTCTTGTTTATGATCCTTTGGTCTCGGAAAGGTCCAGCCTTACTCTTTAGTAAATCTAGCTTGAAAATGCTGCGGCCTTGGAATGTTTTACAAACCTTTACCATTCTCTAACTAACTGCTCTAATGAAGAGAAAAATGGTAATTGAAATGAGACTAATTAGATTGTCAATTACCTGCCTCGTCACATAGGTAATTGAAATCTCCCTAATTATGGTGTCTGTGTGTCTAGATGCTTTGTACTGAGGAATTATTAATGGAAAGCGGCTTTAGATGAAGTAACAGGAAATCTTGAAAAATGATTTAGAGCAAATTTGTTGTATCTAAAGCATTCATTTTTTTTTCAAAGCAAAAGATGTTATATATCCAATCCAGTAATGAATTCACCAAGGAAGAAGGAAAATCATTCTAGTATTTTTCCGACTATAAAGTTCAGGTTTAAAGAAAATAAGATGAGATTAACCCTTGACCTTAACCTTGATTTTTATTTACTATTTATCTCTGGTTTGTTTACTATTTATCCCTTTGGGTCCACAGGTTCTTTTTTGTTTGAAGAAACAGGTTTACATCAGCACGCAATTAGAGAATCTCAAGATAAATATAGAAAGTGAGATTTGCAGATGAGGTGCAAAAATATACATGAAATTAAATATATATATCAAACAAATGACTTCCTCTGAGTGCCCACTAGGAAGAGCCTTTATTGAAGTGGCTTCAGGGGTGAGTAGAAAAGGCAGTTTTGATTCCGGAAAAAGGTTATAATGATGAAATCCTTAGAGTTCTCATCGCTAGGAGGGTGGTTTCCTACTTTAAACAAAGTATGTTCTTAGAAACAAGGTTTCCTTCTCTTTAGTTTCAATTTTTCAGTGGAAAGGTTTCCTTGGAGAGAGCTATAAGGTCGCATGGATAATCATGTTATGTTTGTATTAGGATCATTTAAAAACTTTTTCCAGCCCTGCAACATCTGATGTCTCATCAGTTTTACAATAAACTTGAAGTTAGGTGGGAAAGTTATGATGACCTCTGTCTGAGAAGCAGAGCCAGAGCAATGTGGAAAGGTGAAGAGACTTGACCAATATGAATTATTGAAGATATTTTAACAATTTTCTTATTAAAGAAAATCTTACTGAATAGAGTCTTGATCCTTCCTCCCTCAGTTCTTCACAGAGAAGCAGAAGGCCTACTAAGATGGTTGGATGGCATCACTGACTCAATGGACATAAATGCGAGCAAACTCTGGAAGATGCTGGAGGACAGAGGAGCCTGGCAGGCTACAGTCCATGGGTCGCAGAGTCAAACATGACTTAGTGACTGAGCAACAATAGCAACGAAAGCAACACGGGGGGTGAGATACTTAGGTGAGTGTCTTAGGGTGATCTGTCTACTTAGGTAAGATAGCGTTATCCATGTTTTACTCTAGTGAGGTTGTGATACGAAATACACCTGCTTCTTTTGCTGTCTAGGTAGCGGTAGCTCAGACGGCAAAGAATCCACCTGCAATGCTGGGAGCTTGGATTCGATCCCTGGGTGGGGAAGATCCCCTGGAGAAGGGAATGGCTACCCACTCCAGTATTCTTGCCTGGAGAATTCCATGGACAGAGGACCCTGGCGGGCTACAGTCCATGGGGTTGCAGAGTCAGACATGACTGAAAGACTTTCATTTTTCAGACTATAAATGGGGCAGATTGGTTATTTTGTAACTTTTGAGAGATTTTTTAAGCTATGTAAATATAAAGACTATTGGAACTCACCAAAAGTTGAATATTATTCTGCATTTACAATCATCATAAAAGGGCTCCCACAGGCCCCTTGAGGGGGGTGCATTTTGAGAAAAGGGCAAGTCTGGAACATGTTTGAGAGCTAACTCCAACTTCCAGGGTATCCTGAGGGAACTGCTGGTATTTTGCCCAGCGCCTGACTAAGGCTAGGCTCTTACCTCGGTGTCCACCAACACTTGCACCCTTCCCCCACGCACGGTGTTCATGTTCAAAGAGCTCTAAGTATGGGAGTCCAGGGGTGGAACAACCCTGTCATCTGCATATTTGGAAAATGGTACATAATGTCACTGTTCCAGCTGGTAAGGAGTTGGGTTTGTTTTAAACAGCAGTGCCATGTGACGGCAACATTGAAAATTGTACCAAGCCCCAGCTTCTCAAGTGCAATGCATGGTACAGTAAAACCATTTTAGTGGTATTAATCAGCATATTTTTGGTATGAAGTAAAACATTATAAGTGAGCTTCCCTGGTGGCTCAGACAGTGAAGAATCCACTTGCAATGCAGGAGACCTGGGAAGTTCCCCAGGAGAAGGGAATGGCAACCCACTCCAGTGTTCTTGCCTTGTGAATTCAATGAACAGAGGAGGGGAGAGAACTGTAGTTCATGGGGTCGCAAAGAGTTGGACATGACTGAGAAACTAGCACTCTTTCACTTTCACAGAATATAATAAAAGACTTTAAGGTGCTGCTGCTGCTAAGTCGCTTCAGTCATGTCTGACTCTATGCAACCCCATAGACGGCAGCCCACCAGGCTCCCCCATCCCTGAGATTCTCCAGGCAAGAACACTGGAGTGGGTTGCCATTTCCTGCAATGTGCAAATAAAATACACTTCATTAAAAGAAAATATTGAAGTCTCTGACTTGTAGATTTATGGGGCATCCCTGTCCCCTTTTCAGGATGTGTTTAAAGATAAGTCTGTATGTTGGATTAAGAAAGTAGTGTGATTCTTGGTTATTTGGACACTGAATGGAGACTCATAGGAGGTACTAGACTTCGGGGGTAAGGGAAAGAGTAGAGGTGGAGCAAGTAAATTTGGGCAAAAACACAAAGGATGGATTGTCTTTGATTCTCAAACTGAAGATGTGGTTCATGCTTGTTGCACTAAGAGTGGAATAGCTTTGCTTTAAGAATTCTGCAAACTGCTTCGAGGCTTCTGGGATCATATTCCAAAGCATGAGAAGGAACCTCGAGCATTCTAATATTCTTTGTGATGGGTTCAATCAATGAGGTGGGGAAATTTAGTTATTAATTATCCTTCCTCCATCTGTTCACTTTCCCTAAATGACAAAGGCCCAATTAAGCACATTTCTATATAGTCAGAATAAAAGGAAATGATATTTTTTAAAATGCATACTTAGACTCACTGGGTACATGAGGGTTGGAAAGAGGAGGAATAATAACGTACAAAACAGGCTTTTGGGGTTTCTAGAAACTGCTAATTGGTTCAACAGTTCGTGCAATAAGAACAATTCAGACTTCATGGAGAGGTATCTAAGAACAGAACATGTGTTTTTGGATGCTAATATTTATCTTCTTTCTTGTTGCTTTTAGCGTAGGCCAGAGGTGGTTTCTGATGGCATAGGAAATTGGTGGCATAGCAAAATTGTGTCATATGAAATTTTTTTTAAATTTATTTTTGGCTGTGTTTGGTCTTCTTTGCTTTTTGTGTGGGCTTTCTCTAGTTGAAGCTGCAGCAACTGGGGACTCTTCTTTGCTGCTGTGTGCTGGCTTCTCAAGGCGGTGGCTTCTGTTGTTGCAGAGCACAGGTTTAGCACGCTGGTTCAGTAGTTGTGGTGAACGGGCTTAGTTGTTCTGAGGCATGTGAGATCGTCTTGGATTAGGGATCAAATCTGTGGCCCCTGCATTGGCAGGCCGACTCTTATCCACTGTGCCACCTGGGAGGTCCCATAATAGAAGTTGATTGAGGAATTCTTTACTCTTACCATGTCTGCCCTCAACCTAGTCTTATTCCTACTGTAAGCCTATTTTTTCTCAAGCATCTATGTTGTATTTACCCTAGTTCTGGGCTCTATTCATCCAATCACTGATAAATCAGTCAGTCAGTTCACTGCCTCAGTCGTGTCCGACTATTTGCAACCCCTGAACTGCAGCATGTCAGACCTTCCTGTCCATCACCAACTCCCGGAGTTTACCCAAACTCATGTCCGTTGAGTTGGTGATGCCATCCAACCATCTCATCCTCTGTTGTCCCACTGTGCTCAATCTTTCCCAGCATCAGGGTCTTTTCAAATGAGTCAACTCTTTGCATGATGTGGCCAAAGTGCTGGAGTTTCAGCTTCAGCATCATTCCTTCCAAAGAAATCTCAGGACTGATCTCCTTCAGAATGGGCTGGTTGGATCTCCCTGCAGTCCAAGGGACTCTCAAGAGTCTTCTCCAACACCATAGTTCAAAAGCATCAATTATTTGGTGCTCAGCTGTCTTTATAGTCCAACTCTCATATCCATACATGACTACTGGAAATACCATAGCCTTGAATACATGGACCTTTGTTGACAAAATAATATCTCTGCTTTTTAATATGCTGTCTAGTTTGGTCATAACTTTCCTCCAAGGAGTAAGCGTCTTTTAATTTCATCGCTTCAGTCACCATCTGCAGTTATTTTAGAG
>SJYC01135694.1:0-31265 GCA_006408675.1 Madoqua kirkii
GTTAAATTTAGTATGTACTTTATTTTGTGATGAATAAATACAAGGCTCGTTTACAGTCAATATTGTTGCTGTTTGTTGCTTATTTACTAAGTCATGTCTGGCTCTTTTGCTGTTCCATGGACTGTAGCCCACCAACCTCCTCTGCTCATTGAAAGGCAAGAATACTGGGTGGCTTGCCATTTCCTTCTCCACGGGATCTTCTTAACCCAGGGACTGAACTCACATCTCCAGCATTAGCAGATGGAATCTTTACCACTGAGCCCCGAGGAAACCCCATAGTCAATACAGTTTTGTACAATACCTGAGAGGTTGAGACTGACAACCTGTCTTCATAGGTAAGAATTTGATCACAAAAACAGAATGTGAGAGGGATTCTGCTCCCTTAATAAACGAAAAAAGGCATAATTCTGAGTATACATTGAAATTTTGGACATGAATTGGATCAAACTCTGGGAGATCGTGAAGGACAGGGAAGCCTGGCATGTTGCAGTCTATGGGGTTGGTTGTTAAGAGTCAGACAAAATTTAGCGACTAAACAGCAGCAACAACAAACACACTGAAAACTTTAAAACTGACAGTGTAAATCCTGACAAAAGCAACTATCAAGAAAATTTCAGATAATCATTGTTATGTATACCATCCCATGTGTATGTGCAAAGTTACTTCAGTCATGTCCAACACTTTGCCACACTATGGACTGTAGCTCGCCAGGCTCCTCTGTATGGACAGAGAGGACAAAGGCAATGAAGGCCAATGAATGCCAATGCCATGGCATTCTCCAGGCAAGAATACTGGAGTGGGTTGCCATTTTCTTCACTAAGGAATCTTCCCCACCTACAGATCAAACTCACATCTCTTAAGTCTCCTGCATCGGCAGTATAGTCTTTACCACTACCTCCACCTGGGAAGTCAGAATCCCCACTACCTCAAAATTAATTTAGAAGGAAATAAAAATGCTCAACAAATATTCCATGTATCTGGAAAAGTTTAAAGACATTTCAAATAGCTACTGAGTGAAATAAGAAATTATAACTAAGATATTTAAATCTAAATGATAACAAAACAGTTTTATATTGTTTTTAACACAGCTTTTGCAATGCAGTAAAAGGGGTTTGATTCTTATAATAGGAAAAGTGGCTGGAAATAAATAAACTAAGCATCCAAATTAAGAAGTTATAAAATATTTAGTAATCTACATGTTCAGTTCAGTTCAGTCGCTCAGTCGTGTCCAACTCTTTGCGACCCCATGAATTGCAGCACGCCAGGCCTCCCTGTCCATCACCAACACCTGGAGTTCACTCAGACTCACATCCATAGAATCAGTGATGCCATCCAGCCATCTCATCCTCTGTCGTCCCCTTCTCCTCTTGCCCCAATCCCTCCCAGCATCAGTCTTTTCCAATGAGTCAACTCTTCACATGAGATGGCCAAAGGACTGGAGTTTCAGCTTCAGCATCATTCCTTCCAAAGAAATCCCAGGGCTGATCTCCTTTAGAATGGACTAGTTGCATCTCCTTGCAGTCCAGGGGACTCTCAAGAGTCTTCTCCAACACCACAGTTCAAAAGCATCAATTCTTCGGTGCTCAGCCTTCTTCATAGTCCAACTCTCACATCCATACATGACCACAGGAAAAACCATAGCCTTGATGAGACGAACCTTAGTTAGCAAAGTAATGTCTCTGCTTTTGAATATGCTGTCTAGGTTGTTCATAACGTTCCTTCCAAGAAGTAATGTCTTTTAATTTCATGGCTGCAGTCACACGTAGTAGACTGAAAATGCCTGAAATGTTTTACATTTCTCCCACAGTGGAGATGAGTGGTTGTCTGCGTTCCAGTCCTTTCAACCTGCACTGTTTCTAATAACTTCTTTGATTATCAGAATAATGTGAAAATAAACATTTGACAGTTTTAAATCTCAGAAGCATGTCATGTAAAAAGTTCAATGACTCTTCTGGATAAGTCACACAGAGATGCCCTTAGACTATGTGAAAAGCAAGAGAAACTCAACTGAGCCTAGCCTTCCAGCTCTCATTTTGAATCTCTAGATAGTACCAGCCATCACTTGAATAGCAAGTGACCTCAGACAACACCATATGGAAAATAAGAATAATCAAGCCAAGCCCTTCCCAAATTCCTGACCCACAGATTCATGCACAAATTAAGTGATCATTGCATGTTAAGCCACTGAAATTTATGGTGATTTGCCATACATAAATAAGTGAACAGAAATTGGTTCCCAGAAGTGCTGCTATAACAAAAAACTGAAACATGTTGCAGTGCCTTTAGGAGTCAGTAGCAGGTAGAAGAAGCTAGAAGAACCATGAAGACACTGTTGATGGAAGGAGAAGGACACTGAGGCACTGTCACTGAAATGATGAAGGAAGGGGAGAGACAGACTACACTGTCTACCTCACTGATGTTTTAATCTGATACGTTTTTTCTCCAATTATAGTTTCCTGAGTAACATTTTTTCTTATCCACCAATCTCTTCCTGCCTGAAAAAACTACAACCTAATTTTGTTTTGTGTGTAGATGGGACTGCCTACTCTTCTCTTTGGAGAGGTTCAGCTTCATTGCCTTTTGTTGGCTACTATTGGTTTAACCAAAAACAGCCACACAGTTTGTTAGTATTAATACTTAATCTTCATTCCTCATGTTTTCACAGAGACAGAAATGATTTGTACACTTCTGACCAGGAGGGGGCTGTCTGACTCTCCCCTGTCCCTCTTCATCTCTTCCCATGGAGGAGGAGGAGACCTGATGGGTTGATAAGCTCAAGCAAAGATTTAGCTGAGTCCTTCTAGAGTCTCTCTCCTTTTGCTTGGAAAGTCTTCTGTGTGGTAAGCTTACCTGGGAAGACTGTTCTGTGCAAAGGGAGATTTCTGGATAAGTCACACAGAGATGCCCTTAGACTATGTGAAAAGCAAGAGAAACTCAACTGAGCCTAGCCTTCCAGCTCTCATTTTGAATCTCTAGATAGTACCAGCCATCACTTGAATAGCAAGTGACCTCAGACAACACCATATGGAAAATAAGAATAATCAAGCCAAGCCCTTCCCAAATTCCTGACCCACAGATTCATGCACAAATTAAGTGATCATTGCATGTTAAGCCACTGAAATTTATGGTGATTTGCCATACATAAATAAGTGAACAGAAATTGGTTCCCAGAAGTGCTGCTATAACAAAAAACTGAAACATGTTGCAGTGCCTTTAGGAGTCAGTAGCAGGTAGAAGAAGCTAGAAGAACCATGAAGACACTGTTGATGGAAGGAGAAGGACACTGAGGCACTGTCACTGAAATGATGAAGGAAGGGGAGAGACAGACTACACTGTCTACCTCACTGATGTTTTAATCTGATACGTTTTTTCTCCAATTATAGTTTCCTGAGTAACATTTTTTCTTATCCACCAATCTCTTCCTGCCTGAAAAAACTACAACCTAATTTTGTTTTGTGTGTAGATGGGACTGCCTACTCTTCTCTTTGGAGAGGTTCAGCTTCATTGCCTTTTGTTGGCTACTATTGGTTTAACCAAAAACAGCCACACAGTTTGTTAGTATTAATACTTAATCTTCATTCCTCATGTTTTCACAGAGACAGAAATGATTTGTACACTTCTGACCAGGAGGGGGCTGTCTGACTCTCCCCTGTCCCTCTTCATCTCTTCCCATGGAGGAGGAGGAGACCTGATGGGTTGATAAGCTCAAGCAAAGAATTTAGCTGAGTCCTTCTAGAGTCTCTCTCCTTTTGCTTGGAAAGTCTTCTGTGTGGTAAGCTTACCTGGGAAGACTGTTCTGTGCAAAGGGAGACCTGCTGTTGTGTATCTTATCTCTCATTTAGTTATAAACCATGGTGGGGACAGTTCAGCTCAGTTGCTCAGTCATGTCCAACTCTTTGCGACCCCATGGACTGTAGCATGCCAGGCCTCCCTGTCCGTCACCAACTCCTGGAGTTTACTCAAACTCATGTCCATTAAGTTGGTGATGCCATCCAACCATCTCATTCTCTGTCGTCCCCTTCTCCTCCAGCCTTCAATCTTTCCCGGCATCAGGGTCTTTTCCAAGGAGTCAGTTCTTCACATCAGGTGGCTAAAGTATTAGAGTTTCAGCTTCAACATCAGTCCTTCCAATGAATGTTCAGGACTGATTTCCTTTAGGATGGATTGGTTGGATCTCCTTGCAGTCCAAGGAACTATCAAGAGTCTTTTCTAATACCATCATTCAAAAGCACCAATTCTTTGGCACTGAGCTTTCTTTATAGTCCAACTCTCACACCCATACGTGACTACTGGAAAAACCATAGCCATGACTAGACAGACATTTGTTGGCAAAGTAATGCCTCTGCTTTTTAATAATGGTGGGGACTAGGTTGGCATAAATATTCTATACTCCATTCCCCCCAAATTCAATACTTCTAAGGTGTTTACCTGTTCTTAGTTACAGGAACCTATTCACTTGATCAAATCTATATCCACTCAATCATACTCCAGAGCAGATATTTTTGACCATATAAGCTTAGGGGGTCTGTGAGCACAATGAAAATATATGTACAATTTTGTATTCATTTGCATTTTTCTAGGAGAGAATCAATAGACTGGTTTCATCATATTTTCCAAGAGGTCCACAGCCTAACTCTTGTCAAGGACTACTACTGCTCTTGAAACATTCCAAAGACCTCCTGTTTCCTCTCCGAACAGTTAGTTTTAACCAGTTGCAGAAATAAAGGATCCTTTCCTCTTTCAGAGTATTCTCTGACTGGAGTTTCCTCTTGGCGATCTTACTTTTGCAATATCAATGTACCTCAAATTTAGGAAAATAAAAGCTAAATATGGAAATAACCTTCCATGGTCTATTGACCCTGGGAAGGGATGTGTTTCAAAATTCACACCTTTCCAAAGTTTAGGAACATAAGATGATGCATATATTCTGTTACCTAATGCCCCCAGTAGAGCATGGAACAGTATTCCATTAGCAAACACATAAGTATTTTTGCAACAAAACACGAATATGCATACAAAGTGGTACAGAGATTATAAATAATGTCACCTCAGTTCAGTCAGATTTTTGCATAAAATGGTTACAAAATATTTCTTTTTCAGTGATCTGGGGGGAACATGTAGTTAAGGAATTGTGAACCTATAACTAAACACCATCCCTGCCCTCCTTTAATCTCCTCTTGTCCAAGACTAAATAATTCTAGTTTCTTAAATACATCTTTGAAAGTCTGTTTGTCATCAATTATCCCTACAGCTGTCCTTTTTCAGCATAATCTAGCAAGCAATAGAATTTGAAAACACTGTACATTATTATGCAATGGGGTTTGAAAGGAAGATTACTTTTGGCTTCCCAGGACTGTGACGATACCAGAATACAGTCAACTTTTTATAGCTTCAAGGATAACACAATTTGCTTCTGCATTACTCTTCCTAGAACTTTATTATTAATCCCTGATATAAACTTCAGCCTCCAAACATCTGAGAAAGTCATCTTGTTCCTACAGCCCTTGGAAATAGGCCCAATGATCCTTTTATCCTACAACAAAATGAGCTGTCCAAAAATAAAACAGGCTGTCTTAGAGTATAATGAGTTCCCTTTTATTAGAGATATTTAGGTGGAAGCTAGACAATAAAGTGAGTGTGCTCATAATACTGAACAAGGAAACAATAAAAGAAGTTCATTTAAGCCCTATGTGACCGCACATTTCATCTCGTAAACCTACTTACCCAGAATTCATAACTAAACCTTATTCCACATGCTCCAACTTATTACCTCACACCTGGGCACCGAAAACTATGATCTCAATCCTTTTCTTGCCCACAAGGGCAATGAATATCCTATTTGTACCCATAGAGTTCTCATGCCAGAGATCTGCTCTTCCCCAGAAGGGGTAGACAACAGAACCCATCTCAATCCAAATCTGTTAACAAGTATTTATTACAAATTTGTTTTATCTCTAATAATAATTGCATAGAGTCTGCTGAGGAAACATTTACATGATGATAAATTACATATGAGAAATTTACATATTATTTACTACTTGGAGGACCACACTAAGGACAATATAAGCATCTGTGAAACAATATGTTAAATTCCCTAGGCAAGAATACAGAAGAAATTTAAATAAAGAAAAGAAAATTTAAAAGTGAGGCACTCAGATCGAGGAGTCTAGAGTCATGCTATGGGCTGGGCCAAAGAGAAAACTAGATGGCATTTGTAATCAGAGGACCAATTTTCTATTTTCTTGGCCTTTCAGTCCAAGATTCTTGCTGGATCTCATTCTCTTCAAAACTTGGTATCAGGAAAAATTCTGACCAGATTTTCTCATTTTTATTAGTTTCTATTGAGGGTTCCATAGCATTTCGAACTGTACTAGGACACTTAATACACCCTAAATATATTGTAGCAATTATTGTCAATAAAGCATTGTATTTCCAAGGAGTATATTGAGAGATAAAAATTTATAATGCAATAGAAAAAAACTTAAATGATATATTATTTTATGATTATAAAGATGTTGCAAAAGGACACATGCATCATGATATGAACTTTGGAACAAACAGGAAACTGCCCTATGGTCAGATATACATGGTGAGAAATATATAGATGTATATGGGAAAAGTACTCTTCCCACATAACAATAGTGATTTTTCTCTGGGAAAGAATGAAGTGGAACTGTGCATTGTAACATTTTAAAAAACAACCAAAGTGTATACACATATTTGGCAACATATTGTGCCAGCTGGGGATTACAAGAGAAAATGACCAAAGATAACAAAGTTCCTCAGCTAGATTCCATTATACAATCAATGATTTTTAAACATCATTTATATTCAAGTCCATACTGGTGCCATGGTTGCTCCAAATGCGAACATGACAGAGTCCTTGTCCCTAAGACACTCATGTTCTTACTCTCAGACAAGAAAACAGCAAGGAATGCAGGACCATCCCTTGGATGTTGATGAATCCCCAAGACGAACAACAGCTAGCATGTTGTAGTAACTGAAAATGCTTGTTTTATCAAAATTGGGCATTCAGCCCACATTTCCAACTATACTTCTGCTTATGTGTAGTCTAGTACAGTGAAATAAAATTAGGGCTTTCAGATGGTTATCCTGGGTATATAAGTCTTGGCTCTCATGCTAGACAGGACGTGGAAAAGTCTTTTTACTTCTCTAGGTCTCAGTGTGTTCATCTGTAAGTTAGAGATCAGCAGTAATGCCTATACTACAGTTATGTGGTTATTAAATATATTAAGTTTTCTTCTAAAATAAGTTCTTTATTGTTTTTTAAATTGGTATACAAAAAGATTTTAGCACTAAGTAAGTACCCAGCACTATGTGAAGTACCAATATTTCAGAAATACATAAATATGGATTTTATCCTCAAGGAACTTATAGGCTGTTTTGAGAGAAATACTGGTAATTAACTGCAAAACAAGATATAGCAAATGGTAACAAACTGTTACAAAGACTCAGAAGAGGGAGAGATTAATTAGAAATTTGTTGAATCGGGTAAAATTAAAGTAAGCTCGTGATGAGCTAAAGTTAGGAGATGAGCAAAAGCACTTGGAGAATAGTGGTATGGCCTTGTGTCTAAAGTAGGGGACACAAGGTAATAGAATTTGGGATTAACAGACACATACTATTATATATAAAATAGATAAACAACAACAGGTAACAAAAAGTGGGAGACAAATTCTCAGAGTGAGGTTGTGCCCGATTTTATAAGATACTGATGAGAAAAAGAGTCAGGATTTATTGGCCATGTGGAACCATCACAGCTTCTAGAGCAAGAGAGAAAATAATACCTTGGCTTCACAAAGATTAATTTTTTTTGAAGACAGTATAAATAACAAATTGAAAAACAAATTGGGTATATTAGTAAGGATTATTTCTAGGCATCTGGATAAGGAATGATCTGACACTAGATAGAGTGAGAGATGGGTCAGGGTTGTTTGAAGAGAATGGTTGAATTGGAGAGCTATTTCAGAGGAAAAAGAAACTTCATAACTGATTGAATATAGGAAGTGAGAGAAATCAAAGATGACTCAGAGGCTTCCACCAGGGGAACTGTGTGGATAGCAGTGCCATTAACTAAGACACAATGCCCAGAAAGAGAGATGTGTTTTGGAAAGTGGAAGAGAATGAGTTCAATTTGGGGTGAGTTGAGTTTGACAAGCCAGCAGGATATCCAGACGGAAATGTCCAGAAGGCTGGGCACAGATGCACCGTAAGCAATTTACTTTGCCTTTCTTTCCTCCACTGCAAAATGGATGGGATATTGCTTTCCACTTCTCTCCAAGGACTGTGGAGAGGATTAATGAGGCAATGTGCACATTTATTCCACACCAAGGATCAACGAGAGCTTGGAAAACTATTAGGTTGAGTCCCATTATGGTAACTTGGAAACAAAGCTGCTTTGATATGAAAGCCATGGAAGGAGGAGAATGCAAACCTGCAAGACCACTTTGTAGGGTATAACTGTACTTCAGACAACCAGTCCAAGCACAGCCTTGATGTGGGTGAGCACTGACCTGTTTCCAGCTGAAAGCAATGAAAGTGAAGCAGCTTTCCTATTGTCTGCATTTTCTTTTTGAATTCCTTTCCATAGCCCAAATGTGAGCTCAGAAATTAAACAGAACCCTTACAATGCTTTCCAGTGAAACTCATTTCACAATTTCTCCCATCATCAACAACTTTGATTTCTGAAGCAAGCTACTGGTAATTGACTCTGTCCTATATAAGAGTAACTTTGTTTTATAAATAAGTCCCACAAATAAATGGCATAGCAACCGACTGGAGAATCATCATGAAAGAAGGAGACTGGCAGGCTACAGTCCATGCAGTCACAAAGAGTTGGACACAACAGCGCAACTAAGCATAGTACATCATGTGAAAAGGGGCTTCCCTGGTGGCTCAGACAGTAAAGAATCTTCCTGCAATGCAGGAGACCCAGGTTCAATCCCTGGGTTAGGAAGATCCCTTGGAGAAGGGAATGGCTACCCACTCCAGTATTCTTGCCTGGAGAATCTCATAAACAGAGGAGATCCTGGTAGGCTACATTCCATGGGTCGCACAGTCAGACACGACTGTGCAGCACATTCATCTTTCTCTGACTTCACTTAGTCTGATAATCTCTAGGTGCATCAATGATGCTGCAAATGGCATTATCTCATTCTCTTTTTATGACTAATATCAGAAGAAAATTTTATGGTTACCAAAGGAGTAAAAAGGGGTTAAATTAGGAATTGAGATTAACAGATACATACTACTATATATAAAATAGATAAGCAATAAGGACTTACTGTATAGCACAGGGAACTATATTTAATATTTTAAAATAAAATAACTATGAGTATAATCAAAAAGATTCTGAAAAATGATATATATTCTGTATGCCTGAAATAACACACATTATATATCAACTATACTTCAACAAAAATTTGAAAAGAAGGGTAATTTTGTATTGGCTTATATGTCAGTGATTAGTAACACTCAGGTCACCAGGGAACGTATGCTCAAGCCCATTGCCAAGCCAGCTGCTCATATCTGAGATGTTCTTTCTGAAATGTGGGCTCAGGCATAGAATTATGCCTATTCATAAAATCAGAACTTTCCAGAACACCTCAAAACCATTTAATTTCCAAATTTTGTTTCCTCTTCCTATCCTTCAGAGAGGGCAGAGAAACAAAACACAATCAAAGAGAAATGATACGTAGGAAGAACATGTTCTTTGAGGGCTCTGACAGATCTGATTTCCAATTTGTCACTTATTGTATCCCCTTGCTTCTGGTCTTTCTGCACCTCAGTGTCCTTAATTGTAAATTGGAGTGTCATGAGGGCTGAATTTTTGCCACTAGTTATCTATGTGACCTAGTACACATTACTAAGATTCTTTTCACTTTGGCTTTCTCTTCTATCAAACAAGGATAATATTAACAGTCATAGTTTACGTAAGAGTTGGATGACACAAAATTAGACTTTAGGTTTTGTTCTGATACACAGTTATTTCTAAATAAATGTCAGTTGTTATACTGCTGGCAGCGCTGTTGCTGTAATAACATGAAGCAGATGGCTAACTAAAGATCCTCAATAAACGGAAATTTAACTACAGAATGTGAGGAGGGATATTACTACAAGTAGCTCCCATGTAATTCAGGTTACAATATACATCAGTGGTCATTTTAAATAGCAAAATAAATCACTGAAGGACACCCATGGAAGGATAAAAATATCTTACCTGCTTTGTTTTGCCATTTAATGAGGAAACCTAATAAGTTGGGTGTGTTTTTTTAATGCTAAAATAAAATAAAAATTTGGAACAAAAAAATAATTATGGTGGAGCCAATTTCTTCATTCTCAGTGGTGGTCTCCCAGCTGCTCATAGTGAGGGCCTTCAAAGCAGGTTCAAGGAGCCTCTCTTGGCCTAGGAAAACCTCTGAATATGAGACATAAATGATGTTGGGCATATCTGGAGCAGCTGGAAAATCAGCAGAGATGACAAGACAACATCAGATGCCTCTGAACATTCATTCCATTGGTTTCAGGAACAGGTAGAGACATCTAGAAGGTCAGAAAGACTCCCTTAGGTAATAATTTTCCTCTCTTTCCTTGACAAATACGTGTTTTCTTGCCTAGCATTGTATTTGTTGCATGTTGGCACTTTAGAATAGCTAACCCTTATACTCCTTAAAGACAAGTCATTTGAGAAAGAATTAGGAAGAAGGCAAAGTTACCTCTTTCCTTCTGTCCCTGAGGTTCATGTTGTTGGAACTAGAACTAACCCTCTCTTGTCTTCCAAACCTAAATCCATTACTAGCCAGGATCAGACTTAGTAGCTGTTTCTTCTTAAGACTGATGAGTCTGCACATGTGCCTAATTTTAGAGTTTCCTAACCATCCTCTGCCATTGCCCTCCCCACCCAGGCAACTAAGGTTATCCATCCTAAGCCTCAGAGAAGACCCAGTAATCTGTCTGTCCTCAGAAATTTATTGTGTTTCAATAAAAATCTACTATACTCCCTGGGGGGAAACAAGAATAATCGGTCTTAATGATATAGTTTCTGTTTAATGTTTTTACTCCATTTCATTAGATTTTGGAGGGATTAGTCCACATCTATCTTCCACTGCACCCCCTACCCACAATCCTTCTAAAAGACAGAATTTTAAGCAGAATGGCATCTAGGGAAGAAAATAAGAAATATACATGCTAGAATAAGGCTTTCTCATCAACTCTTTAAGTCATACCATGGCCACCGTGATTTATTCCATCTCTTTGTAGGACCTGTGTTGGTTATATGAAAATGGAAACTGTACATAATAACAGCAATGACAGTAATTCCAGGCAAACAAATTAATTTCAAGTATCCTAATGCAAGTTATTGGTGGTGTGAAAGGAAGGAATCTGCAGTAGAAAAAAAATTTATATCACACTCAAAATTGGTCTTATATTTAGTATATGCTTTTTGCTACCTATGTTGCAAAAACTATTCTTCTATGTAGGATGCCAGTTTCTTCAAATAACTGATGTGCTGCGTGCTGAATAGAGGACTGAAAAAAAAACATTTAGAATGCTTATTTTGATTTTGATATCCATTGTTAACCCCAAAGTTCAAGGTTAAGATGCTGCCTTTTATTTTACTACAATATTGCTGTTAAACTTGTAGCACTTTCAGAGCTGATTGCACTGTTGGCCAGGTAACTGCTGTGGAGGCTTAGCTTTTATCAGTTACACTGAGAATTAATATTGTCACACATGATTTTGCTTGAAAGAACATCAATGTTAGAAATTATTTGTAAAAATATAAAGTCAGTTAACTGACTTCAGTAAAATTTTGCTTCCAAATTCTGGACATTACATAAGCAAAATAAAAATAGGTTACTATAAAAGGCGAAAGTGCCTGGAAAGATCAATAAGTATGCAAATATTAGCATCTCATCATGCTGTGCTTAGTTGTTCAGTCATGTCTGACTCTGTGACCCCATGGACTGTAGCCTGCCAGGCTCCTCTGTCTGTGAGAATTCTCCGGGCAAGAATACTGGAGTGACATCTTATCATAATGTTCCTCAGAAAGAAATGTATTAGAAATTTTTTCCATACCTAGTCCCCAAAATGGATTTTTAAAACAGCTCCAATGAAGGAGAGTAAGAAAGCCTTCCTCAGTGATCAATGCAAAGAAATAGAGGAAAACAACAGAATGGGAAAGACTAGAGATCTCTTCAAGAAAATTAGAGATACCAAGGGAACATTTCATGCAAAGATGGGCTCAATAAAGGACAGAAATGGGATGGACATAACAGAAGCAGAAGATATTAAGAAGTGGCAAGAATACACAGAAGAACTGTACAAAAAAGATCTTCACAACCCAGATAATCACAAAGGTATGATCACTCAAACTCACCTAAAGCCAGACATCCTGGAATGTGAAGTCAAGCGGGCCTTAGGAAGCATCACTATGAACAAAGCTAGCGGAGGTAATGGAATTCCAATTAAGCTATTTCAAACCCTAAAAGATGATGCTATGAAAATGCTACACTCAATATACCAGCAAATTTGGAAAACTCAGCAGTGGCCACAGGACTGGAAAAGGCCAGTTTTTATTCCAATCCCAAAGAAAGGCAATGCCAAAGACTGTTCAAACTACCGCACAATTGCACTCATCTCACATGCTAGTAAAGTAATGCTCAAAAGTCTCCAAGCCAGGCTTCAGCAATACATGACTGTGAACTTCCAGATGTTCAAGCTGGTTTTAGATTTATCATAATGTTCCTCAGAAAGAAATGTATTAGAAATTTTTTCCATACCTAGTCCCCAAAATGGATTTTTAAAACAGCTCCAATGAAGGAGAGATAAGAAAGCCTTCCTCAGTGATCAATGCAAAGAAATAGAGGAAAACAACAGAATGGGAAAGACTAGAGATCTCTTCAAGAAAATTAGAGATACCAAGGGAACATTTCATGCAAAGATGGGCTCAATAAAGGACAGAAATGGGATGGACATAACAGAAGCAGAAGATATTAAGAAGTGGCAAGAATACACAGAAGAACTGTACAAAAAAGATCTTCACAACCCAGATAATCACAAAGGTATGATCACTCAAACTCACCTAAAGCCAGACATCCTGGAATGTGAAGTCAAGCGGGCCTTAGGAAGCATCACTATGAACAAAGCTAGCGGAGGTAATGGAATTCCAATTAAGCTATTTCAAACCCTAAAAGATGATGCTATGAAAATGCTACACTCAATATACCAGCAAATTTGGAAAACTCAGCAGTGGCCACAGGACTGGAAAAGGCCAGTTTTTATTCCAATCCCAAAGAAAGGCAATGCCAAAGACTGTTCAAACTACCGCACAATTGCACTCATCTCACATGCTAGTAAAGTAATGCTCAAAAGTCTCCAAGCCAGGCTTCAGCAATACATGACTGTGAACTTCCAGATGTTCAAGCTGGTTTTAGAAAAGGCAGAGGAACCAGAGATCAAATTGCCAGCATTCACTAGATCATCGAAAAAGCAAGACAGTTCCAAAAAAATATCTACTTCTGCTTTATTGACTATGCCAAAGCCTTTGATGTGTGAATCACAATAAACTGTGGAAAATTCTGAGAGAGATGGGAATACCAGACCACCTGACCTGCCTCATGAGAAACGTGCATGCAGGTCAGGAAGCAACAGTTAGAACTGGACATGGAACAATAGATTGGTCCAAATAGGAAAAGAAGTATGTCAAGGCTGTATACTGTCACCTTGCTTATTTAACTTATATGCAGAGAACATCATGAGAAACACAAGGCTGGAGGAAGCACAAGCTGGAATCAAGATTGCCAGGAGAAATATCAATAACCTCAGATATGCAGATGACACCACCCTTATGGCAGAAAGTGATGAAGAACTAAAGAGCCTCTTGATGAAAGTGAAAGAGGAGAGTGAAAAAGTTGGCTTAAAGCTCAATATTCAGAAAATGAAGATCATGGCATCCAGTCCCATCACTTCATGGCAAGTAGATTGGGAAACAGTGGAAACAGTTTCAGACTTTATTTTGGGGGGCTCCAAAATCACTGCAGATGGTGATTGCAGCCATGAAATAAAAAGATGCTTACTCCTTGGAAGGAAGGTTATGACCAACCTAGACAGCATATTCAAAAGCAGAGACATTACTTTGTCAACAAAGGTCCAGCTAGTCAAGGGTATGGTTTTTCCAGTAGTCATGTATGGATGTGATGGCTGGACTATAAAGAAAGCTGAGTGCTGAAGAATTGATGCTTTTGAACTGTGTTAGTCCATCCTTCAGTCCTGTGTTCATTGGAGGGACTGATGTTGAAGCTGAAACTCCAATACTTTAGCCACCTGATGCAAAGAGCTGACTCATTTGAAAAGACCCTAATGCTGGGAAAGATTGAGAGCAGGAGGAGAAGGGGACAACAGAGGATGAGATGATTGGATGGCATTACCGACACAATGGATATAGGTTTGGGTGGGTCCAGGAGTTGGTAATGGACAAGGGGGCCTGACATGCTGTGGTTCATGAGGTTGCAAAGAGTTGGAAGCAACTGAGCAACTGAACTGAATTGAACTGAAACAAAATTAACATTTAATAAAACCATTATGATAAGCATTATTACAACAAAATTGTTGGACTTTCAGAACTGGGAGTGATTCAGATTTAGCTGATCTTTAGTAACCCACTCCAGTATTCTTGCCTGGAGAATCCCATGGATAGAGAAACTTGGTAGGCTACAGTCCATGGAGCCACAAAGAGTTAAACTCAACTGAAGTAACTTAGCACACATGCACAGTAACTCTGGAAGTGTCTCTAAAAGTCAGCTATTGCCGATTGCCTGGCCTTCAGCCAACTGATGATGTTACCAGTAAGTGGTTTTCAGAAATGTGGTTGAAAAAGCAAATTTACAGTGACTGATTGAGATTGGATTACAGTTAGCTTTTCTGAGTCTGAAGTATAGGAAGTTTTTATTCTAAGAGCAGAGAATCTAGAAAATAAACTGTAACTTAGCATATTGTTTAAAAAGTGAAGAATCTAAATTTCTTCCCTATATACCAGCAATGACAGTAGGAATTTGAAAGTTAAAATACAACATCATTTGCCTTAGCACCAAAAAAAAAAAAAATCAACAAACCATTTTATCCTAAAGCCTTTGCTTTACGTCTACCCTGTGGAACTGGGGAAAGGTATGTGTTGAAGGAAAAGGAGACCTTATAAACAGTCAGAGATGAAACAGCCTTGGGCATATGGCAAGCTAGAATATCCTGTCAAGACAACGGGGGAAAGCAGAGATTGATGTAATATTTGAGGCTAGGGATGAAATCACTGGGCACAGAGCAGCACAAGAAAAGACTGACCTGGATATTGATACACAAGTGACAGAATCATGTTTGGGGAATCTTTGCAATCCCATGGACTGCAGCCTAACAGGTTTCCCTGTCCATCACCAACTCCTGGAGCTTGCTCAAACTCAAGTCCATCGAATCAGTGATGCCATCCAACCATCTCATTCTCTGTTGTCCCCTTCTCCTCCCACCTTCAATCTTTCCCAGCATCAGGATCTTTTCTAATGAGTCAGTTCTTTGCATCAGGTAGCCAAAGTATTGAAGTTTCAGCTTCAGCATCAGTCCTTCCAATGAATATCCAGGACTAATTTCCTTTAGGACTGACTGGTTTGATCTCCTTGCAGTCCAAGGGACTCTCAAGAGTCTTCTCCAACACCACAGTTCAAAAGCATCAATTCTTTGGTGCTCAGGTTTCTTTATAGTCCAACTCTCACGTTCGCACGTGACTACCTGAAAAACCATAGCTTTGACTAGACAGATCTTTGTTGGCAAAGGTCTCTGCTTTTTAATATGCTGTCTAGGTTTGTCATAGCTTTTCTACCAAGTAGTATATGTCTTTTAATTTCATGGCTGCAGTCACAATCTGCAGTGATTTTGGAGCCCCCAAAATAAAGTCTCTGTTTTCATTGTTTCCCCATCTATCTGTCATGAAGTGATGGGACAGGATGCCATGATAGTATGGTTGGTAGCTGTTCCCACCCCCATGGGATGTTCCCAACCTGGGGATTGAACACAGGGATCCCACATTGCAGGCAGATTCCTTACCACCTGAACCACCAGGGAAGCCCATATGAGGACATAGACATCTCAATAATAGAAGTGGTCAAGTCAGGTGGGGACCAGAAATCAAGCCCAGTTCAGAGAAAGTCTCAGTGGGAAAAGAAAGGAGCTGGGGCTCTGCTCCTACATACTGGAGGTCTAAGGACCTAGGGTGGAAACTAGTTGCCATGGCTTTGACATTGTGTCCATCACATGAGTGGCAATGGAGACTGTAGATTAAAGCTCATCAGTTGCTAGGCTTCTCTCCTTCCAGTTTCAGTAGGCATTTTGTGGGTTTTCCAGACCACAATCTGGTGGGGGGAAAAAAAGCTCATGATGCCCTATATCATTTTGTTCTCAATATTTTGCAATTAAGTAAACTGAGCCTGCAAATAACAGGCTCTAGTACATACTGCTATGTTGAGCAGAGGTAGTCATTTTCTGAAATATCTGATAGGAAGAGTAATTTCTGAAGTGTTGAAGTGCTTGCTAGATAGTACATAGCCATGTGGGATTTCTCATGAGAAATAGGTCCACCCAAGAGCAGTGGGAAATATGGTTTGGTAAAGACTGGAAGCCTGGGATTGCTCTTTAATGTCATCCCTCCTAACATACACTTTTAACTGTTTGCAGACATCTTGACTCTTTTCATACTGAAACCTGGGATCCCAAGACCACTTCTGTGTTTACTGTTCTCCTGAATCCCAATTGTTCCAAGTTCACTTCTTAACTGTGAAAGCCAGTTCAAGCTACATGCTAAACAGGGGCTAAAAGAAATGTGTGCATCTGTGTGTATGACAAAACATGCATCTCTTAAATGAATATGATCATGTCGCTAAGTCATGCATGACTAGACAACATAAAACATAGTCATTGTGTTTTGACAGGCCATGAGAAGCATCAAAACTAGTGGTTTCAGATGCCAGTCAAGGAGCTTTCCTCCAGAGATGACACATGTCAATCAGACTGATGAGTTTTCACAATCATGATACTTTACAGGGCTAAAAGCTCACAAATTGTAGACATATTTCTTAATTCTATTCTATATATTTTCCAAACCAATTTTAGTGTCTTCCCATGGAGCACAATCAATGCATGCTTACTTGACTGAATCAAAATAAATTAATTGAATTGACTCATACAAAGTAAATGCTCGATTAATTTATGTTTTGTATTGATTTGAAGACATCTTCATTCTAAAGCACAATAAAGTAATTTTGTACAAGCAAAGTTTCAAGTTGTATGAAATAATCTGCAAAAAGAAATAAACAAGAGTTGAAAGCATAGTAAAACACTGAAGCCAGTTCTCTACGATCACAGGGGAAAAAATGGACTGAGTATGAAACTGTATTCTAAATTTTTTTCTGTGATACATTATGTAAGCACAATTCAGACAACCACATTTTACTACAGTCTCATTTAGTTTCCCTGGTGGAGCATAAACTTGTGTACTGTATAACAATGAGAGTAAGGCTATAATTATTTAATTAAGAAAAAAACTAATAAAATACACAATTTAAAAACAATTCATCTGCTTTCAGATTCTGTATCTTGGTTCAGAACTGACTGTTAACAATTAAACCAGTCTGTGCACAGCCTTCAGCAAGTCTGATGGTTGTGCCTATACTAATCAAGGACAAAGCCTTGATATTCAGGTGATTGAATAAGTTATCAATTATTCAGATAATAAGTGATAAATTGGGTCAAGAGTGAGGTGATAGATTTTTTTGTATCTTTTCATTCATTAACAAATATTTTTAGCATCTACAATGTGGCTTGTAATTTTATTTTTCCATTGTTAGCACAGTGCCTATCAAATATTTGATATTTTATAAACTGTTGCCAAATCAAGTTATAAGAATATTTGTAACTGATTCATATCAAAATCATTTTAGTGATTCTAAGATTAGGAAAGCATTTTTAAAAAGAACACTTCAGAATATTATAAACTAATTCATTAGCAGATTATGTTAATGTTATTGCCTACAGCTGTTCCAGGGGAGTAATTTTTGGTAACTGTGCTGCACACAAAAAAGAAAAAAATTATTGAAATGTAGAAATCCATAATGTTCTAGAAAGGCACTAAAGAAAATGACAACCCACTCATGTTCTTGCCTGGAGAGTCCCAGGAACGGGGGAGCCTGGTGGGCTGCCATCTATGGGGTCACACAGAGTCAGACACGACTGAAGCAACAGAGCCACAGCAGAAGCTTTTTGTATTTTATGGACCATACAATGCAAAATTTGATTAACTCTGCACTAAATTATTCATGCTCTATATAACTCTTCACTGAAATACCAAAAATGTCACCTTGGATAAATTTAAATAAGCATTTGCTAATTTTACAAAATAAAGATTATCAAAGGTGCCAAGCATATGCTGTACTAATAAGATGCCACCCCATACAAGGATACCTCAGTTAATAAAACTCTAGACACAAAGGTTATTTTTAATAGTAAAGAAAACTGACTTTAAGTCAAATAAACAACATACCTTTTAAATCATGAAATGGCACTTTGGCATAGTTCACATGCTCAGGCCCAGAGAAGCTCATAAGATGAATCTGTGTAGTTGCACCTGACGTAATTACACACACACACACACACACACACACACACACACACAGACACACCCACACCCACACACACACCCACACACCCCTACCTCAACACACACAGTGTTACACCAAGCAAAGAGAAGCTAGGAAGTTTCCAGGGTTCTCATCTTTTCTTTCTTGAAGCGAGTTTCCTTTTCTTATCATCTCTAATGATTTCTCTAGCTCCTTCAGTTCCTACCAGTTAGATGTAACCATATTACAAAGCTCTAGACACTGGAATAAATACCAGTGGAAATATATGCCACTTCAAGACATAGCCCCTAAAGACATCATATATGTCCCTCACTGCCTTTCTCCCTCTCATGGCCAGCTGAAATAGAGATGACCCTCCCGTATCTGTAGAGAACTTGGGAGCTACATATTAAAGATGGCAAAGCCTCCACCAACCAGGCCCTTGGATAGCTACACGAAGGAAGGCTACCAGGCCAACCTAGGCAAACATCCAGTACTCTTAGCAAGAAGTAAATTTCTTCTGGTTTGACCCTCTGTATACATCGGGATGTATTTGTTATAGCAGTTAGCCATATCTACCAAAACACTGTTTAACGTGAAGATCTAAATCTAGACATGCTTACTTGGTTTAGTGTTCTCTGGGCCTGCTTCTTTAGAGGGCATATTCAAAGAACTAAAATAGCTATAGGTACTTGAGATGCTTTTCCCCCAAGATCTTCAAATGGAAGGACTTATGCCAGATTTAACCTGGATTTTCCCATTTTCAAGTCTAAATACTCTCTCCATTTCTCCTTGCCTGCAACTTCTCCATTTCCCCTAACCACAGACCAATTCTCTTTACTCCTATTTCCAATTTAAGCCCTTCTCTTTTTTCTGCCCTAGGACTTATATGTATACTTTATACTTTTGACATTTTGGCCATAATTTTCATTATTAGCAGCATTATTTTCTTTTTCTTCTACAACCTAAACAGCTGATGCATGCATGCGAGTGTGCTAAGTTGCTTTAGTTGTGTCCGACTCTTTGCAACTGTGGATCTTAGCCCACCAGGTTCCTAGTCCATGGGATTCTCCAGGCAAGAATACTGGATTGGGTTGCCATGCCCTCCCTCCAGGGGACCTTCCCAGCCCAGGGATCTAACCCACACCTCCAGGTCTTCTGCTTTGGTAGATGGTTTCTTTACCACTAGCACCACCTGGAAAGCCCAAACAACTGATAATGTTATAGAAAACACTTCTAACCACTTTTGAGCTTTTCCAAAGAAAAGTAAGACAATCTTCCCACCTCAAATTTTGTCCCTAGGTTACACGGTAAGGTAAGTAAAACAACAAAGCATAGTACGGAGCTCTACTGAGAGGAGGGAGGAAGAAGTAGCAGGGGTTAGACAGGGAATCCAGTTGTTTCATGGACATGACCACTTATCAGCATCCCCTGGTGAGTGATACTTCTATGATGGATTCTTCTGTGTTCATACATTCTTAAAAATAATGAGCTAATGCAAATAATATTTATCAAATAAAAATTATATTAAGAGTCAAAAGAATACCAAGAATAAAGAGTCTTTTCTCACCAAAGGCTTATGGCCTAATGAGAGACACAAGATGTACACATTTATGTTCCCCGGTGGCTCAGTCAACAAATAATCTTCCTGTGATGCAGGAGACCACTTGTGATGCAGGAAACCTGGGTTCGATCCTTGATTCATGAAAATCCCCTTGGAAAAGGAAATGGCAACCCTCTCCAGTGTTCTTGGCTGGAAAAATCCCTTGGACTGAGGAACCTGACAGGCTACAGTCCATGGGGTCACATGAGTTGAACATGAATTAGCAACTACAGTGGATGATTAAGTGCCAAAATATATCACACAGATAATATAGGGCTTACAAGGTATCAAAGATAGAAGAGATCAGTGTGAAGTGCATCCATCAAGAGACAGTTCAGATAGCCATAAGAAAAGGTGGCAAGAATACACAGAACTATACAAAAAAGGTGTTCATGACCCAGAAAATCATGATGGTACGATCACTCACCTAGAGCCAGACATCCTGGAATGTGAAGTCAAGTGGGCCTTACGAAGCATCACTACAAAGAAAGCTAGTGGAAGTGAGGGAATTCCAGTTGAGCTATTTCAAATCCTAAAAGATGATGCTGTGAAAGTGCTGCAGTATGCCAGCAAATTTGGAAAACTCAGCAGTGGCCACAGGACTGGAAAAGGCCAGTTTTCATTCTAATCCCAAAGAAAAGCAATGCCAAAAAAAGTTCAAACAACTGCACCATTGCACTCATCTCACATACTAGCAAAATAGTAAAGCTCAAAATTCTCCAAACCAGGCTTCAACAGTACATGAACCATGAACTCCCTGATGTTCAAGCTGCATTTAAAAAGTCAGAGGAACGAAAGATGAAATTGCCAACATTCACTGTATCATCAAAAAAGAAAGAGAGTTCCAGAAAAACATCTATTTCTGCCTTATTGATTATGCCAAAGCCTTTGAGTGTGTGGATCACAGAAAACTGTGGAAAATTCTTCAGAGACGGGAATACCAGACCACCTTACCTGCCTCCTGTTTAATCTGTATCAGGGCAAGAAGCAACACTTAGAACTGGACATGGAACAATGGACTTGTTCCAAACTGGGAAAGGAGTATGTCAAGGCTGTATACTGTCACCATGCTTATTTAACTTGTATGCAGAGTACATCATGTGAAATGCTGGGCTGGATAAAGCACAGGCTGAAATCAAGATTGCCAGGAGAAATATCAATAACCTCAGATATGCAGATGATATCACCCCTATAGCAGAAAGCAAAGAGGAAATAAAGAGCCTCTTGATGAAAATGAAGGAGAGTGAAAAAGTTGGCTTAAAACTCAACATTTGAAAAACTAAGATCATGGCATCCAGTCCCACTACTTCATGGCAAATAGATGGGGAAACAATGGAAACCATAAGAAACTTTATTTTGGGGGGAGATTCCCTGGTGGCTCAGACAGTAAAGCATCTGCCTGCAATGCGGGAGACCCAGGTTCGATTCCTGGGTCAGGAATTTCCCCTGGAGAAAGAAATGGCAATCCACTCCAGCACTCTTGCCTGGAAAATCCCATGGACGTAGGAGTCTTATAGGCTACAATGGGGTCGCAAAGAGTTGGACATGACTGAGCAACTTCACTTTCACTTTCAGTCACTGCAGATGGTGACTGTAGCCATTAAATTAAAACATGCTTGCTCCTTGGAAGAAAAGCTATGACCAACCTAGACAGTATATTAAAAAGCAGAGACATTACTTTGCCAATAAAGTTCTATCTAGTCAAAGCTATGGTTTTTTCAGTAGTCATGTATGGGTGTGCGAGTTGGACTATAAAGACAGCTGAGTGCCAAAGAATTGATGCTTTTGAACCGTGGTGTTGGAGAAGACTCTTGAGAGTCCCTTGGACGGCAAGATCAAACCAGTCAGTCCTAAAGGAAATCAGTCCTGAATATTCAATGGAAGGACTGATGCTGAAGCTGGAACTCCAATAAGTTTTGCCACCTGATGCACAAAACTGACTCATTAGAAAAGATCCTGGTGCTGGGAAAGACTGAAGGTGGGAAGAGAAGGTGACGACAGAGAATGAGATGGTTGAATGGTATCACTGACTTAATGGACATGAGTTTGAGCAAGCTCCAGGGATAGGGAAGCCTGGTGTGTTGCAGTCTTTGGGGTTGCAGAGAGACAGACATGACTGAGCTACTGAACTGAACTGAACTGAAGTGGTTTATTTTTCCCTCCATTTTATTCAACAGTATGAAAATTTGACCCAGTGCCAGGAATTAGAAAGCCTCCCCTCTGCTGACAGATACAGTTTACCTGAAAATGAGAATGTCAGAGATCAGAGGGTATAAGCTCTAGCTAGCTCTTGTCTTCATTATGAGTTATCCTCTAGGGAAAAGCTATAAAAGAGCACAGCACTTACATATCTGAAATATAATGAAATGACATGTTTTTAAAAGGTCAAGATGCAAGAATGTAACATAAGTATTGTGTTAAACTTATATTTTAAAAATCAGTAATCTTAAAGCCTTTGCAGAAAATTAAAATTAAATGCTAGATAGAATGACATTAAAAGCCCATGAAAAATGTTATGAAAATTGGAATATAACAAAATCCGACCCCATTGAAGGTCTAAGATAAAATTTCTTATCTCTAGGGTCTTTTATCCTCATAGAATTTCCTTTCGAGTCATAAAGTCTGACTTAGCACAATATTTTAGATCAATAACTGTGCAAAGAATCAAATATAAGGATCCAAGTGAAATAATAGAAATCACATTCTTTAACTTGCAACTACACATCTATTCAAACACTTACAAAGTAAATACTTGACATTGACTGTATTTCATTTGGCTGGCTGCTGTTAATTCTGAGCTCTTTCTAGAGGAGACTGACTTCTCTGTAGGACTTCTTGAAAGGCAAAAAGTGACACATAGAATGCCATCAACAAACTCAGTTTGCAAAATACTAGTTGTGAGACCCAAAGCTTAGAGGCTGACCTCTTTAATGGTTTACCCAAAAGACAGACTATCAAAAAAAAATCAAGGACAGTATATATTTTTAAAGCTTCAAAGTCAAACACTCATCATATTTTAATTATTATTATTGGTGTTGTGCTATTAATATATAGAAGATTATTTAGTTCTTCGTTTAAAATTGAATTACAGAAAACCATGCCTCATCTCTGTTAATACCCTAAAATGTCTCATCCTTTTGTTCCTTCTTGAAGGCACACACAACCTGACAAATTTCTATTGCTAATTCAATAGTCAGCTTAAAGCATCATTTCTTTTGGAAAGCCTTTCCTAGACCCCAGGCAAAATGAGATAGTCTATTGTTTTTAGTCACCTGATATTTTGCATATTTTTTCATTTTAACAATCATAAAATTTCATTACACTTGTTCATTTTCCACTAGGATTTCTTTTTTTCACTCTTTAAATTCTTTTCTAAGGCACACACAACCTGACAAATTTCTATTGCTAATTCAATAGTCAGCTTAAAGCATCATTTCTTTTGGAAAGCCTTTCCTAGACCCCAGGCAAAATGAGATAGTCTATTGTTTTTAGTCACCTGATATTTTGCATATTTTTTCATTTTAACAATCATAAAATTTCATTACACTTGTTCATTTTCCACTAGGATTTCTTTTTTTCCACTCTTTAAATTCTTTTCTGATTGAAGTAGAGTTGAAGTTCAATATTATTTAAGTGAAACAATATAGTGTTTCACAATTTTTAAGGGAGTTGCAAAGAGTCAGAATTGACTGAGTGACTGAACAATGACAAAATACCCCCCTTAAAGATATTATAAAATATTGACTCTATTCCCTGTGTTGTAGAATATCACTTGTGTGTGAAATCCAAAAAAATACAAAAATGTAGTTAACATAACAAAAAAGAAGCAGACTTGTAGATAGAGAACAAACCACTAGAATTTCTTGAAGAGGAGGATTGTTTTTTATTCACATTTGCTTTCTGGTACCTCATAAGTGATTAGCATAAAGCAGGAATTTAACAAATATTTTTAAATCAAAGCATAAATGAAGGGAACTAAATTATTCAGTAAGGAGATCTGTGTTTTAAAGCATGTACTACATTATACAAAAGAACAAGAAGGTACTAAACCACTAGGAAGTACAGAGTTTATACAAGTTGTTATTATAATAATAATTAGTGTTAAGCACATTATTTATAACAGAATCTATAATATAAACGTACAATCAGCTTGGTTAATTTAAATCATACAGTTAAATGGGAGGACAATGAGTATTTGAAGAAACAATAAAAGTGATTGGTGAGTGATGTGAGCAGAAGGTTTGTACACACTATAAGAAATATGTATTTACGTTATCAAATAATCTTCTAGAAACATGTCATGAAAATGTTTCCCTTATGAATCTAAGTAACTGATCGTTAAGCTCTAACACTCTAACTGAGCTCCATATGTATCCCTTTTCAGTACTGAAATACATCTATGCCTGATGTAATTCATGAAAACTGTGCAATTAAGGTAGAGACCAAGACCTGAAAGTGTGTAAGTATTCAGCAAACTCTTTTTCATTCCTAAGAAAGATGAAAGTGACAAAAATCACACTGTGTTGCAGAATGTACTCCCCAGCATTTTTCAAATCTTAACATCTCATGTCTAAATTATATAGGTAAGTGCATAAAATGTGTAGCCTTGTCACAAGTTTGTCACCTCAGATGAAATAAAATGTTGCTGCTGTCCCTGATTCTTTCTGGTGCTGTCTTTGTTCTGGTCTCATAATACATTTTCTCAGGTGCAATGCATTCTTTCACATTAGACCACGGGCTAGAAGTATCAAAGTGTCTAAAAAATTATCGTCGGCATCGCTCAGTATTATCATGTACTGCATCTGAATTCAAATAATCCCAACATAGACCAAAATATTCATTTCTAACCCTACATTTTTTCCTTAACAAAATGCATCAAAGATTTTGGAAAAGACATAAAACACCACCACGAGTGGTTGGCTACAAAGAGCTCCACAGGACTGCTAGTTCTGCCAACTTTGGAAAAACCCATCCTACTAGTTTTATCCACTCACAAGGGGAAAAAAAAAAATATGATCTCACCTAGTTCCATTGCCTTACAAAGAAGACACCACAGCCATAACACAATAAAGAAGAAGATGCTGAAAGCTGGAGCGAAGGCAGCAGAGGTTAGGGACCTCAGGACGGAAGGCAACGTGGCAGCGAGTACCCTGGGTTTCCTCAGTGCCTCCTCACATATCCCACCTCGGACACTAAGCTCTCAAAGCAGAACTACTAATAGGCATGGCTTTTTAAAAAAAGATTCAAGGAAAACCTGTTTATATCGCACTGCTTTCTACACACATTGCTTCCCTAGAAACAACATATGCATATCCATGTTCGAAGAAGAGCTCTCATTCAGAAAACATCACCAAGAACATGGAAGTCAGCTCTTTACCTCCTACATAAGAAACAATCAAAAACAAGTTTCTGTATAGACCAGTGGTTCCCAACCTCTGGTTTTAATTGCTGGAATTAATCCCTCCAAAGTTTTAACTCAGTAGATCTGGATTGAGGTCCAAGAACTTATTCTTCTGAAAAGTTAATAGCAGCATAACACCAAAGGTAATATCAATGAAACTTATCTGAACCATGCAATGCCCAACCTAATGGTAATATTAATATTCCCATAATTAAGCCACAATCTCAGCTACAAATATTCTGCTAATGGATAACTATATTCTATGTGTATCTTACCAGGAAGACATAATCCTAGTCTAAGTGGATAATATTGTTTGCCTAGAAGGGAGGGAATATTTTCACTATCACCTTGAGAAGAGGTAGGTTTGGAAGCAGGAAGTGGGCATATAGAAGGCAAGGCAAGCCTTAGAATACATATAAAACATGGTGAGGGACTTTCCTGGTGGCTCAGATGGTCAATAATCTGCCTGCAATGCAGGAAACCCAAGTTCAACCCCTGGGTAGGGAAGATCCCTGGACAAGGGAATGGCAACTCCTTCCAGCATTCTCGCCTAGAAAATCCCATGGACAGAGAAGCCTGGCAGGCTATAGTCCATGAGTCACAAAGAGTCAGACACGACTGAGGTGACTTAGCACACATGAATGGTGAGCCAGAGAGATTCTCCCCACTTGGGTACCATGGCTGTTGGAGTCTGAATACAAGAAGTATAGAGATGAAGCCCCAAAGTCATGGAAGTTGGTCTTCTTTAAAAAGCTTAGGGAGTGGCACCACAATCTGGGGGAAAGAAACAATAGCAGACATTCTGGAATTAGATAGTTGATTCCTATGTAGAAAAAAGAGGACAGGGTTTTTTTATCTGTGGAATAACAGTCATACATAGCTGATCCTGTGTCTCAGCTCTTCTGAGACAATCAGGAACCAGGGAAATAATTTATATGCAAGCTGAAATGTGTGGACATTAAAGATCCCATAATGTGGGGAGTTTGGAGGCACTCTTAACCAAGATTAGCACTAGAGATTATCTATCCTCAAAGAACCATATAGTCTCTGCAGGAATATAGATCATCTAGGCTTAACAACATCAGTAATTCCATACTAATTTCACAACAGGGCAGGACTAAATGAAAAAGTCACACCATGTGGCAATAGATTTTTATGGCAGTAAACTGGAAAGACCCCAGAGCTCTTTTCTGTTGGTGCCAAAATGTGAACCACTTTGGGAATGTGGAAGATTCTGAGGTTCTTGGGCAAATTAAGGGGAAGGGGAAAACCCAAGAGGGAAATTCTAGGTTTCCTGATAAAGAAGAAAGTTGGGTACTGAAGTGATTAATTGAAAACATTAAGGAGATGTGATGAAAGAGGTCTTCTGAATTAGTGGAGCATTTCATACCGATTACATGCTTGTTGTTAAATCTCCTGTGGTTGGTTGACTCATTGGTTAAATCATAACACTAGGAAATAGTGGCTAGGAAATTTAATTCTGCACTTAAATAGCCCAGCTACGCTCATTATCACAGACCCTGGATTCCTCCTAACACTGGCCAAGCCTTTTAAAAAAGGGTGGTGATAATCCAACTTAAGAACTTGAAGAGTTTACGGCAGATGAGTACAAATTCATTACCATAGCTGAATAAATAGTCCCAAAATGCACCTGATGTTAGTGGGCAATTATATTATCTTGGCATTTTCAAAAAAAAAAAAAAAAACAAGCAGAATTCCAAATTGACTAAGAAATGCCATTTTGACTCTTACAGAGATCCTTGAAACTCATTCAACAAATATAATATCTACCAGCTACCACTACATATGTCTGTTTAGTTGTATCCAGCTCTGCTACCCCATGGACTGTAGCCTTCCAGGCTCCTCTGTCCATGGGATTTTCCAGGCAAGAACACTGGAGTGGTTTGCCATTCCCTTCTCCAGGGGATCTTCCTGACCCAGGAATCAAACCCAGTTCTCCTGCATTGCAGGTTGATTCTTTACTCTCTGAGCCACCAGGGAAGCCCCAGAAAACACTATGCAAGTCAGCCTTATGAAGTGATTGTACTGCTTTATGCTCCAATCAACAATAAAGGAGAATTCCAGTTGCTCCATATAAGAATCAGCAATCAGTGTTTTCCATTTATTAAACTGAAGCAAATTTGGTTGTATAGTGATATCTCATTCTGGTTTTGATTTTCATTTTCCTAATGGCTGATGAACTTAAAGACCTTTTCATGTGTTTCCACATCTTCTCCCACTATGTAGGTTACCTTTTCCCTCTGCCAAGAGTATCCTTTTATGTACAAGTTTTAATTTCAAGACTGTCAAATATTAATACATGGATTTTTTTTCTTTTTTATTTCATGTGTCCTGTTAAATATTTGTCTATCCCAGGGTGAATAACATTTAACTCTGAAAACTTCATAGCTTTATCAATCACAATTGGATTTTTGAGTCATTGCTATTTTGAATAAAACTTTGTGTATGGTATGGAGTGAGTCAAGGTTCATTTTTTTCCCATATGCACATTCAATTGATCCAGTACAATTTATTGAAACTACCATTATATGCCCCCACTGAATCACAGTAATTTCTTCACTTAGATCAGTAAGTTATTTAGACGTGACTACTTCTAGAGTACTTTTTCCATTTGCATTGTCTATCTTTGCACAATATCAGACTGCTAAATACTAGGATTATAATATCTGCAATCTCATAGTCTAACTCCTCTCAGTTTGTCTTCAAGATGCTCTTGGCTATTACAGGTGCTCTGTGTTCTCATATAAATTAGTGCTAGCTTGTCAATTTCCCCGAGAAGGCAATGGCCCCCCATTCCAGTACTCCTGCCTGGAAAATCCCATGGACGGAGGAGCCTGGAAGGCTGCAGTCCATTTCCACTCAAATTAAAACTGGAAATTAAATTGAGATTACATTGAATCTATTGGTCAATTTACATAAAATTTAAATGTCAGCAATATAATCCAATTTAATAATCCAATCCATGAACGTGGGACACTTCTCTATTTAGATGTTATTAATTTCTCTTGGCAATATTCTATAATCTCCATTATAAAGGCTTTCACAATCTTTGTTAAAATTATCCTTAGGCATTTATATTTTCATGTCATAACTTTAATTTTCTAAAATTTGATGCTAGCATATAACAATAAAATTAATTTTTATATATTGACCTTTATCCAGCTGCTTTGAAAATTTTATCTATACATTTTATTCTTTATATTCTTTTGGATTTCCTCTGTACAGCATCGTACAACCTATGACTATTGAGTAACAGTTTCACTTTGCTCTTTCCAATAATTTTTATCTTTTATATTTTTCTTTTTCTTGCCCTGTTTCACTGGGCTAAGACTTCTAAGAATGATGTCAAATAGACTGGTAACACAAGGATGGGGGCCTTCTTGTTATGCCCCTGAACTCATAGAGATTGTGCTCAATATTGCATTGTTAAGTATAACATTTACTATAGCTTTTTTTGGTAGATACATTTTAATATATCAAGAAAGTTATCTTTCACATTTTCTGTAAACTTACTTTCAATAGAAACTAAGCAAAACAACTACTTCAAAAGAAACTACTTCATGAGTAAACATCTTTAAAAAAAAAAAGCCTAAAATAAGAATAAAAAATACAGAAACTGGTAAACATGTGGGTAAACATAAATCTTAATTTAATTCAAATTTTAAATAATATCTGATTTGTGGGGGTTTAAATAAATATAGATAGGAAAATGCAGAAGCTTAATTTGAAAACTCCCTGTTTTTGCTACAGGAGACAAAAAATTAAAAAAATATTCATATTCTCTCTCTCCCCACAAGCTCTCATATTCTCTAAAAAACTAGACTCAGAAAAATCAACCATCTCTAAAATTCAAGTATATGATACCACAATCCAAGCATAGCCACATACATTTCTAATGGTGCAACAGAGAAGGACAGGATGTCTACAGCATCCCAAGACTCTTCAGCAAATATTCACTTCCTGAAAGAAAAGTTCTCTGTAACAAAACTGATGTGAGAAGGGCTGAGATGCAACAGAACTCTAACTTCTCAGTAATGAAGAAAGAAGTTGCAGAAAGTGCCCAGGGGAGCCACAGTGAGCAGCTTTCAGAAAATACTCCTTTAAAAGTGAGTCATCACTTGGGCAGGCAGCAGTCCCTTAATGATGGGTGCCTCTGAGGCAGCCTGTGAAACTCGGCAAGAGTCACAGGAGCAGTCAGCTGAGCCAGACTACTCTGAGGTTCAGAGGTATCCCCTCTACACAGAAGCATCAAACTGTGGAAGCAAGCTGCAGCTACCGCTATAGAAGAGCCTCTGAACTTATCTACAAACCAGAAATAGAGTTACAGATGTAAAAAACAAACATGATAACCAGGGGGTAAGGGAGGGAAGGGACAAACTGGAAGACTGAGACTGACATATACACACTATATTACATATAAAACAGATAACTAAGAAGAACCTACTATACAGCACAGGGAACTACTCATCCCTCTGTAATGTCCTTTATAGGAAAATGATTTTAAAAAGAGTGGATACATGTATAAATAAAACAGATTCACTATGTTGTATACCTGAAGCTAACATCATACTGTAAATCAACTATATTCCAATTTAAAAAAAAAAAAATTTAAAGGACCTCTGAGCTGAGAGGCTTGGAAAACTTCCTAGGCCTCTCCCTCCACCATCTCTACAAAACCTTCCTGCTGATACTCTAAGAAAACTCAATTCTATCACCTTAGAATAACAACTAAAATATGTTTGATAACATATAATCAGGTCTTCCCTAATGGTTCAGTGGTAAAGATTCTGCCTGTCAATGTAGACTCAGGTTTGATTCCTGGATCAGAAGGTTCCCCTGGTTCAGAAGAATCCCCTGGAGAAGGAAATGGCAACCCACTCTAGTATTTTTGCTTGGGAAATCCCATGGACAGAGGAGCCTAGCAAGCTACATAGTCAATGGGGGTCACAAAAAATTGGACATGACTTAGCAACTAATCAACAACAACATTATCAGAAAAAGGGGGAAATGAACAGCATAACCATTTTACAGATGATGAAAATTCACCAGGAAAATATATTTGCAAAACAGATAAAAAATGTAAAATAAGATTCTGCTTTCATCTCTGACATGTAAGGAATTTGGGAACAAGATTTCTATCCCTATAGGAAAAACTTTATTAAACTGAAAATCAAGGACATTTCTCTATCAGAGAACTGAGGTTTCAAGCCATTTCACCAGGCTGAAATCTGGAGAAGCAGGTGCATCCAGAGAAGTATAGCTCCGGACATATGCTTACCTGGAGCATAAGCTGTGGGATGTCATGAGCTGGAATAAATGAACACTGAATAAAAATAATTTTGACAAATTGCTGAAGATTAGGTGTGGAACATTTGAGAGTGAGAAATGTCTGAGACCCACAGTCATTGGGGAACTCCCTCAAACTGATAAATTAAGATTTGTTATATAAATATCATTAAATACAAAATCTTAGGCTACAAAGTTTAATTGGGGTCTAAAGACTACTTTTAGAGCTTTGAACATAACATTTGGTAACACTTTTTTACTATGAAATAGTCCATATGAA
>SJYC01135695.1:0-14791 GCA_006408675.1 Madoqua kirkii
TATGACCCAGCAACCCCACTCCTGGACATACACACTGAGAAAATCATATTTCTAAAGGACACATGCCCCCCAGTGTTTACTGCAGCACTATTGACAAGAGCCAGGACATGGAAGCACCTAGTGTCCATCCATGGATGAACAGATAAAGATGTCAGTCCCATTTCTTAGTTTCTTACATTCTAGGCCTAACTACCAGAAATAAAGTTCACGAACCTGATCATGTCTTCTATTCACTAGAAGAACTTTTACGAAAATGTACATTTCCAGGACCCAAGTTTAAACCCAACCTTAAAAGTTCAGATTCAAATCCTAAGTTTGCCTCAAGGATCTGTACTTGAATTCTTGGGGAATTGGGCCATGCTGGGAAGTTTAAAACAACTTATGAAAAAGACCCTGCCCTGAGACCTGTCTCTTTTGATTTGCTTCTCTCTCCACATAGACATAGCCCTGTGTGATGATTACCACCTCTTCTCTAATCCTGAGAGAAATGCTTAGGTTTCCCTGGACCTACTTATAACACAGGTTCACACTGAATCTGATAACATAAAAACTGCTCCCCTTGACTCCTGGACAATTCTAAGTACAGAGAATATTTTAGAGCAGAAGAATAAAAACAAGACTGCAATGTCTTGAACAACTTTTTTGGAATGCTCTTTCATACTCATCATTTTCTGCTCCTAAGTGTGCCTGAGTTCATTAAATTTGCAGCCTTGCACAAATAGCCATTTTACCATTCACCAAGCATAAGATGATTTATGTAGGATGAGTTGCAATAAGCACAGGTTTATTTTCTTTCATTGCTGCATCTTCTAGAGGGAGAGTTGATTTTAAAACAGTAAACCAAAACAAAAATAATTAATAAAACTGCAGTCAAGTGAATCACAATTATTTATAAAATCTTATAGTTCAAACTAGGACACAGGATTTCCTGGAGAATCAGGAGAACACAGAAGAGACTTGAATGTAAAAAATGTAGAGGTATAAATAATTCCACGTTGGTGGTCGTGGTGGTAGAGGCTGTCAACTGTAAGGTGTGTGACTAGAATGAGGTTGAGTCTATATTCTGGACATTCATCCTGAGCTTCCTCACTCTTACACTTGAAGATCCCATGCAACATCATAGAGGGAGACAGCATTTAATCTTTAAGAGGTATGGTTGTACTGGAGCTTTTACCCTTGAAACATTTCTCAAATATTCTTTCTCTTCCTTATTCCAATTCTGTCTCCTTAGGTGAGACCCTTATCCTCATGATCTAGCCTAGGAGCCTCTACCTGCTCTCCTTACCTCCAGATTCTTCCATATTCATGTCCTTTCAGCAATACTTCTTCTGATTCGAGGCTTCACCCTCAGTACCTCCAGCTCCTAGTCCCAACTCCCCAGTGATGGCAAGACTTCTGGGAAATGGGAACTACATCCTCTTGCTTCTTGCTTGGAGATTCCTGCTCTAGAACATGGGTTCAGGCTGGCAATAATGCCAGGGTTTTTATGCCAAAGTGGAGAATCCAAGGAGATCTGGAAGAGGCACATTTTGAAATCCTCCTGGTTGGACTGTCTCTCCTTTAGGGCCCTATTTATTTGCAAAGGAAAAAAAAACAGGGCACTGGGGCTCTTTTGGAATTTGCGCTTCAGAGTCTACACTTGACCTTTTTTTCCTTTGTTTCTAGCACTTAAACATGAGACCAGTTGGTTTTAGTGGCAGACAAACCCACTCTAGTATTCTTGCCTGGAGAATTCCATGCCAAGGGGAGCCTGGTGGATTATAGCCCATGGGGTCACAAAGAGTCAGACTTGACTGAGAAACTAACACTTTCACTTTCAGTGTGATTATTACTAAAAGCAACTCTATATTCCTTCAGCTCTCTTCAGAAACTGCATTATGAACCAGAATCTTCCTAATTCTTTTTAATAATGGAATAGATATATCACATCTTTATATTGACGTTTTATCTGACTCTGGGTTTCATCAGTCACTGACCTCGTATTTCATTATGAAAGAACTTCATAATGAGCAAGGCATATTCTGACACAGAGATGTGCTGAATGAATTGTCTCTGCACAAATGAATGAGACTGTGGCACTGCAGGTTCAAGTCAAGCATTTGTACAGTCCTGCAATATCACCGTAGAACAGGGATAAATCTTCCAGCCCTCTGGTTCTGCTCCCCAAGAAGGGAGAAGGAATCCTGAAGCTTAAGTACATAATGGGAGAGAAAGTCCAGTCACTGAGCTTTCTTTTAGCAATATGTATCTACAGAGCCCAAGAAGTACAGACCATACCTGTTATGGGCAGCGGAGGCTGGGGGGAGAGGAGGGTGGGGATGAATTGACAGATTTTAGCTCTATGCTCTGTGATGACCTAGATGGGTGGGGTGGGGGTGGGGAGGTCCAAGAGGGAGAGGATGTATGTATTCATATACATAGCTGATTCACTTTGTTGTATAGCAGAAACTAATACAAGATTATAAAGCAATTCTACTCCAATTTACAAAAGGTCACAGAAGGCTTTCAGACATAGCAATGTGGGAAACTGTGCCCATGACTACAGCTAAAGAAAGCCAGCACCATCCAGGAAAGAACTGTGATTTTCCAGCCACCTGGAGTCCCCATCACCATGGTGGAAGCAAAGTCTCTCATTGCTTTGGCTTTCAAAGACCTTCAGAAAGGAAAAAGAATGAGAGAATTCTCCCCTCTCCAGCTTTTCCTTAACCTCTACCCCTAGTGACTCCCAAATTGATAACTATAACATTGATGTCATTGTTGTTTAGTTGCTAAGTCATGTCCAACTCTTTGCGACCCCATGGACTCTAGCCCTCCAGGCTCCTCTGTCCATGGAATTCTCCAGGCAAGAATACTGGAGTGGGTAGCTACTCCCTTCTCCAGAGGGTCTTCTAGATCCAGGGCTCGAATCCAGGAGTGGCTCCTAAATAAGAACTTGGGAACCATGGAGTATAAGTCAGCATGAAGGCTAGAGAAATCTCAGACAGTCTTGTAACAGCTCATCTTTGGGGTACAAACCATTAAAAATAATCATAATAAGTGCACAGTGTGGCTCTAGAGCCCAGCATTTTCCTACTTCGATGAATTATTTAATTCTGTAACTTGTGTCTCCAACTTTGGGTCACACCTTTCTGGGCCTTCTCTGTGGTCATTACATCATCAATGTCATGTCTGTGTCTGAAGCTTTCCATCTATAGCTGATTCACTTTGTTGTATAGCAGAAACTAATACAAGATTATAAAGCAATTCTACTCCAATTTACAAAAGGTCACAGAAGGCTTTCAGACATAGCAATGTGGGAAACTGTGCCCATGACTACAGCTAAAGAAAGCCAGCACCATCCAGGAAAGAACTGTGATTTTCCAGCCACCTGGAGTCCCCATCACCATGGTGGAAGCAAAGTCTCTCATTGCTTTGGCTTTCAAAGACCTTCAGAAAGGAAAAAGAATGAGAGAATTCTCCCCTCTCCAGCTTTTCCTTAACCTCTACCCCTAGTGACTCCCAAATTGATAACTATAACATTGATGTCATTGTTGTTTAGTTGCTAAGTCATGTCCAACTCTTTGCGACCCCATGGACTCTAGCCCTCCAGGCTCCTCTGTCCATGGAATTCTCCAGGCAAGAATACTGGAGTGGGTAGCTACTCCCTTCTCCAGAGGGTCTTCTAGATCCAGGGCTCGAATCCAGGAGTGGCTCCTAAATAAGAACTTGGGAACCATGGAGTATAAGTCAGCATGAAGGCTAGAGAAATCTCAGACAGTCTTGTAACAGCTCATCTTTGGGGTACAAACCATTAAAAATAATCATAATAAGGTGCACAGTGTGGCTCTAGAGCCCAGCATTTTCCTACTTCGATGAATTATTTAATTCTGTAACTTGTGTCTCCAACTTTGGGTCACACCTTTCTGGGCCTTCTCTGTGGTCATTACATCATCAATGTCATGTCTGTGTCTGAAGCTTTCCATCTATGTCCAGCTCTTGGAGAATTTTCCTCCTTTTAACCTGCCTATCTTCTGAGTCTCCAACAGCATTCTCCTTTCTGTGGTCCTGCTCTCTGGCAGTGTGAGGCCCACTACCTGTTGAAAGGAGGTGATGTAAATAGAGGCACCTGGTGCATACGGATGCCTAAATATTAGTTCCCTTAAGAACACAGGGAGGACTCCCCCACTTCAAGCTCAGCTCTCTGAGATGAGACTCCCTGAGGCAGTATCTCTGCTTTACTCTCTACCATCAAATATCATCTCCAATCCTGAGTCTAGAACTGAGCATCTGCTTTCATTCTGAACTGTCTCCCACTTAAACCAGCTCTTTGCTTCTGTTACAATTTTTCCCCTCCATGTTTCTCCCTGGGAGAATGACAACCTCATTCAAATTAATTTTCACACATACAAAAGCTATAAATAAAATTCCATCAGTGGGAATGGAGATGATACCTGAACAGGGGTGCCCTGGTGAGAATTGGTGTCCTGACCTGACAAGATTTCTTCAAATGCCCTGAAGGTGGCTAAGATTGGCTTTGGCAGATTAACCAAGGGCCCATGTCTTGAGAGCAAGAAATCAAGGCCTTTTAGCCATTTCAACTAAAAATCAAGAAGCCTGTAACAACTAATAAAGCTAAACCCATGCATTCTTAAGAGAAGGGAAACGTCAATCATTCTTCCTGTGCTCTGGAAAATTCATGAATAAATAAATATCTTAATGCAAATAGTTCCCACCTCAGAGACAGGTTTGTAAGATGATGTCCTGTCCTTAAACTAAGCCACATTCTTAAACAGCTCTCCCACTTGACAGTACAACTGGCAGAATTAGTGAGTATACATGACCTTTACTCACGCTGTAATCTGAACGTGTAATTGATGACAGCCTCCAAAAGGATACTAACATCTGACCTGCTACTATTACATTTTGAAGGTAATCTGTGTCATAATGGTTCATTTAAAAACATGTACAAAGCAACCTTATGTTGCATTGAATATAATTACTTGTTCACATTCTCAGGATCTAAAAGAAGCAACATAGGCTTTCAGAAATCAATAGACAAGCCTAAACCTAATGTTAAAAACATGTACAAAGCAACCTTATGTTGCATTGAATATAATTACTTGTTCACATTCTCAGGATCTAAAAGAAGCAACATAGGCTTTCAGAAATCAATAGACAAGCCTAAACCTAATGATTTATTCATTTGAACAAGTACTACAGATTGACAGTCCCAGCACGGTCCTTGCAGAGCTGGATCATGTGGAAGATTCTATCTCACCCACCTCTGCTCTGAGGCAAGTCTAGGGGTCAGGGGAAAAGAAGGCTGCCAAGCAGTCCCAGTAGACCAAAAACGAGAGTTCAAGGCAGTGCCGGTATGAACTAAGCTCTACATTAGAGCAGAGAGCGATGTGGTTCATTTTTCTACTCTCTTGAACTCTATTAGTCATAACACCCTGGAATTTAGGAAAATAAACCTAGATATCGTTGAGTGGGAGTGAGGGAGAAATAGGAGATGTGAATGGCTGAAAAGAGACTGGAGATTACCAAGCATGGGCTGAGGGCTCTTTCTGAATGAACGTGTCCTAGCTGGTAAGGTAAGGAAACCAGGGGGTTATTTAGACTCAACAAATGATTCTGGAAACTATGCTTTTCTAGACTTCTGTACATTAGTATCTTCCTAGGCTGAAACAAGGAGACGGCAATGGCACCCCACTCCAGTACTCTTGCCTGGAAAATCCCATGGATGGAGGAGCCTGATAGGCTGCAGACCATGGGGTCGCTAAGAGTCAGACACAACTGAGCGACTTCACTTTCACCCTTTACTTTCATGCACTGGAGAAGGAAATAGCAACTCACTCCAATGTTCTTGCCTGGAGAATCCCAGGGACGGGGGAGCCTGGTGAGCTGCCATCTGTGAGGTCTCACAGAGTCAGACACGACTGAAGTGACTCAGCAGCAGTAGCAGTAGGGTGAAACAAGTATGGAAAGGAGGGTTTTATGTTGAAAACAGATGACTTTCCTTCCAATGACATGAGGTACTGATTAAAGACAGAAGCGGGTCTCTGGATCAGAGGACTAAGCCAATTGATCAAGGTGACAACTGGGCACATTAAGCTTCTGGCCACATCAGGGCCTGTAAAACCGGCAATGTGAGGGCCTTGGGAAACCTCAGTGTTTATCCAGCCACACAACAGGGTTCAAGAGTTGTCACAGCATTTTAAAAAATTTTAAAGGCAAATTTCGGGTCTCTGGATCAGAGGACTAAGCCAATTGATCAAGGTGACAACTGGGCACATTAAGCTTCTGGCCACATCAGGGCCTGTAAAACCGGCAATGTGAGGGCCTTGGGAAACCTCAGTGTTTATCCAGCCACACAACAGGGTTCAAGAGTTGTCACAGCATTTTAAAAAATTTTAAAGGCAAATTTGATTTTATTTAAGCTTTCACATAGTCCATATAACTATTTGGGAATTTTCAGAAATTTGTGAATAGGAAGGAAGGCAGTCAAGACAGAGAGAATGCTGTATCTGTGGGACAAATAGTGAGCACTTCCATATTAAATAAGTGAACCCAAATGCCAAGATTCCATACTTATTCAATCAAATACAATGTTTCATTTATAATATCCTTGTTTTGTTTTGCTATCAGGGATTTATTTTATAAACTTGCATTCCACTTTACATTTTCTAAATTCTGAGACCTGGATTCTGTCATTGTAATCAAAAACTCACACATTCAAATATCACTTAATCACTGTGTGGATATAATTTAAAATACATACACACTGACTTTGATTACTTTCAATACATGGTAAGGATAGAGTAAACTTTTCAAAGCACTCATATTTACAACTACAGCACCTATCAGGTTAGAAAAAAGTAGACTCATATGCAAACATGGTTTGATGTCATGACCCATTATTTCCCCACCCCTCTTCACTGTAACAGTGAAAGCTCATTACTGAAATGTTAGTTCAGAGTTGATACCAAAATCTTGCTAAGCAAAACTTCTATTTTTCAGTCAGTAGGAAAAGTCAAACATTGACAACATTTATGACTATGGTGTGATGGTAACAGATGAACATTTTCCTCAGTCTATTCCTCTCTGCCAGGAATCTGAGGCTCAGGTGTCAGCTGTTACAGACAAGTCTCCTCCATCTGAAACTTCTAGAAGGTAATGGGCATAAAAGTACTTAGCATAGAACCCAGCAGGCAGCCCATAACTATTAGTTTCTTTTCCCATCCTCTTTTCAACATTACTAATTCATCTGTTTTCTAAGCTCAAAATGAAGTGTGAACTCCATTGCCTGAAAATATGCATAAACAAGAAGGACCAACTCTTCCGCTCTCTTTTAAGCTTCCTATGCCTAAAAAATCCACTTTTCTTAGCTCCAACAGCCATCTACCATTGCATGCCCATCACGGTCCTCGATATCCTCTCTGTACACTATTATGTCTCCCTCATCAGAATCCCCCACATTTGCCTAGCAGGGATCCACAGGATATCCATAGGGATCCAAGGAACAGCATTCAGAAGGGAAGCATTTACTCCCGAGTACTATCAAGTATCATGCCAGAAACTGAGTAGAGCAAAATGTCACTACCTCTAGGATAAATGTATATGTCATTATCTTTAATGTGACTTGGTTATATCTATTAACAAAGGAAAGTAAGAAAATATGTATTATCCTATTTCTTGTTTTACCTAATACTTTGTATCTCCTTTACCATGGATGACTGATTAAAAATCTATACCCACTTTACAATCATTGACTTATTCATTACTCATTCTGATACACAAGTGCATTAGTCTCTATGCCCATGTCCCATGGACTATAGCCCATCAGGCTCTTCTGTCCATGGAATTCTCCAAGCAAGAACACTGTAGTGGGTATCATTATTCCCTTCTTCAGGGGGTCTTCTTGACCCAGTGATTGAACCCAGGTCTCCCACATTGCAGGCAGATTCTTTACTATCTGAGTCACCAAGGAAGCCCCTTGATACACAAACTTTCACTATTTTCTTCAGTAAAAATATTTTTAAAAATTAATACTTCATTGTTTGGGGAAATTGTCTAAATGAAATGTCCCCAGTGAGTCTCCTAGTGGCCTCTGTTATGTTTTATTCCACTCATATAAAATAACTCAGTCATTTAAAATTTATAGAATGTCTACTATGTACCAGGCACTGTACCCACCAAGTATTGAAGTTTCAAGAGGGAATACGGCAGATATGGTCATTGTTCTCAAAGAAATTCCATTCTAGCGAGAAGACCAGAACTCTTCTTAGAGTACCTAAAAAAGTGAACAGGATTTTGTGATGGAGATAAATAATACAGCTGAAAGAATGGGGCTTAAGGGAAACAAGGCAATCAGGAAAGGCTATTTTGAGCAAGTGACCAGTGATGGAACACTTGAAGCACAAGAACAAGCAATCATACAAAAGGCTAGAGGAATAACATCTCAGGCTATAGGAATAACTAGAGAGTTCTGCCTCAGAAAACGCCACAAACCTAACCTACTGTCTTGAGAAAGGAAGGTTACATGATCAGATGTGATCACGTTTCTGTTCCCTGAGGTCCTCTTCTGTCAGCCCTAATAACCTCCCAGGAACACACACTGCCCTGAGTCAAGGACATCCCCATACTGCCCAAGGAGCCTCTGCATCTGGTACCCATCAAGGCATTCCTCCAGTGTTTAATCTCACATAAGTAAAGAACACACTATTGACTTTGGTTCCTGAAACACAATCAGAATGCAAGGGTAATAATGATTTCCATGCTGTACTCTGCAAAGACAGCGGTTCACCTGAGACCACTTGCATACAAGGCCAAGAGAGTGAAGCTCTATCTCACTAATCACTTTCAAGATTTCATTTAATAAAACAGTTTTGTGAATAAAAGGGATTTGAAAACCTTGGTTTCCAACCTATCTCTGAATGACTTCAGCTCTCCCAAATATGGGAACAGATGTTGGTACATGCTTGAGTCCCTCCAGGCTACCTCCTATATTTTCATTCACTAAACATAAATCTTTTATTTCCTGGTTCCCCAACTCACATCTTGTTTTGGATTCAGGCCTTGCACTCAATTCTATGCCTACCCTATAAATTGCTTGGTAAGCCAACTTCTTTCTCTTTACTTTAGGATAAAAACAAATATAAAACCTTAAAAGTAAAATGAAGAGATCATTAATGTATAAAGATTAGATCAGTCCAGAAACAAATATTTTTAACATTGATTTTAAGTAAGTTACTGATTTTCACTGGGGAAAAAATTGAGAAAAATAAGTAAAAATTCAACTTTGCAACTTTTCAAAATAAACATGAAAATACTCAGTGTAATCTAAACACAAATCAAAATATATTGTATAATATCTTATTATCTCTTTTATCAGAATAAGTCTCCCTTCCACCATCTCTTTACTCTGGAAGGGATAAAAAAAAGAAAAAGGACAAAATCAAGAGTTGAGAGAGAAAAAAATCCAGACTGAAAAAAGAATACAAAGAATAAACACAACTGTCACCCAGATTTAAAAAACAAAAAGTTCATCTTTCAAACTTCCACAAAACTACTGTCTCTAAAATTAGTGACCAGGTTTTCCATATATTGTTGTTGTTCAGTGATTTCAGAATGAGTCTACAGAATGAGCATTCTCCCCATTTTTATAAAAATTTTATCAGCAGACTCACTGCATTCCAAGCCCAAATGGACTGGGTAGCACGACACAGCTTTCTGGGTTTTCCTTCAGGGCTAGTTAAAACTAGATGCTAAGGCATCAAGGAACAAGGGGACCATTTTTAGCTGTCACAAATGCCTATGAACCCCAGAGAAGACATTAATACTGAGGTAAGCATGGTGGAGTTTCCCTCTTAATATCTTGGTCAAATTTATTTACCTGTTGTGATGGATTCAATTCCATAGAGCAACTGCCAATCAGAAGCATGGAATCAAAATCAGCCAACTTATTCTAGCGTGTGATGTAGTGCAATGAACAAGCAGAATTAAAGTCAGCTTAACTCATCACTGCCCAGAAAATTAGTGACAACCTCAGAAACACAAATCAATCAGATTTATGAATGTAGTGAAACCTAAAATGGTACCTGTTATTTAACTCTAAAATGAACACATTTGAACAGTGATTCTCAAAGTATTCCTCATTTGAATTATATAGAGTTTAGGAAATCAACATGTCTTCTCAAAACACAAGAGCAAGAATAATTTACTGGCCTATTTACATATTAGCAGCCCATGGAAGGCTTTTGGTAACCACCATCTATCTGTTCCTGAAACCTGTCCGAACCAAATTCATTGACTGGATTTCCTCAACCTCCTGACCTAGAAGATAAACTTAAAACTGTATATATAAGACAGCACTCCTTTGTATTTCCCCCAGGGGTGAGGGAGATGTTAAAACCACAAACACAAGAGGACAGCTATCGGTTTTCAGTTATCCTTTTAGAGCATACACAATGTTCACTATACATTTTAGGACTTAGTAATAGAGGAAATAATTATGTGACTTCCAGTCACTTCTTGAAATTCAAATCTGGGACTCCATTTCTCAAGATGTAAATAGTAAGCTCTTCTAAAAGCAGTTTGGAAAAGAAGCTTCCATCTGAAGAAATCCAGCAGAACACCATTTTAATGGACCAGAAAACAAGTAAGAAACAAAATAAACCCTTCCAGTTTGACAACAGGCAAGGCTCCCATCCCCAGTCAGATACTAGCTTAGGATGAGGGGGGATTGGGAGATGCTTGCACATCTTTGGGCTTCCCTTATGGCTCAGCTGGTAAAGAATCCACCTGCAATGTGGGAGACCTGTGTTCAATCCCTGGGTCAGGAAGATCCCTTGGAGAAGGGGATGGCTACCCACCCCAGTATTCTTGCCCGGAGAATTTCATGGACAGAGGAGCCCAGTGGGCTACAGTCTATGGGGTCACAAAGATTAGAACACAACTGAGCAACTAACACACACATAGAAAATAAAGACTAAGCCTTGAGTGAACATATTCTAGAAGGAAAGTTTGAATATATTTAGTGGAGAGAATTCTCAGATAAAGGATAAAGGTTTAGAACATGAAATATACCCACAAACAAGAGGAAAAATCAAGTCTAGACTTCAAGTGAAGTGAAAATGTTAGCCACTCAGTTGCTGACCCCATCGACTGTAGCCCACCAGGCTCCTCTGTCCATAAAATTCTCCAGGTAAAAACACTGGACTGAGTCGCCACTGTCTTCTCCAGGGGATCTTCCCAACCCAGGAATCGAACCCCATTTCCTGCATTGCAAGCAGATTCTTTTCCATCTGAGACACCAGAGAAGTCCAGATTTCAAGGGTAGACACTAAACCTCTCTACTGCCTTGTGAAAAGTTTATAGTTTCTTAGGTAGGAAAAGGATTCTCAATTAAAATTTGCAATAGGCCCAATGTTACCATTTTCCCTACAGTTGGCCTTTATCAATAGCCCTTTAACCATAAAACTTTGATAACTAGTAACATCCTACTAGATACTTCTTAGCTTGCATGCGTATTACTAAGTTACCTCTCTTAAAGAAATAATGAGCGTAAATTACATGAACCATGCAGACATAATTCAACCTCAGTGCTAAATGGAAGCCTTTTTTCATAGGAGCATAAACTCAACTGACTGTGATGTTCTCTTTAGAGGCAATGTCACAAGCAGAAATAAACCTTTGAATGTGTCTGAGGCCTCTATATCAGTTACTGACATGTTTCTATTGACTAATGTCAACATTTATATTTCACTATTCCCAGTTAATATGACTGATGTGTTTCTAGTTTGGCTAGTCACCACCTCTTTTGATTGATGTTCATTAAGTCAGTCACTAAATTGGCACTTTGAAATTCAATTTGATAGGAATGTTAGCTGCTTAATTCCTCTTAATAGTTTCCAAGACTATGTTAAAATACTTCACAGATACATTTCCAAGTCAAACCCAAGACTTACACCTGATAACCAGATGAGCTGGTTACACATCAAACCATTAAAAGCTCTCTTTTTAAGATAGAAAACACCAGGGACAAATATAAATGTATATCTTCATTGTCATTGGTGAACCAATGAAGATGATCTTAAGAAGAGTGGATCTGAGAGAAATGGCAATAAGAAGAGGAAAAATATGAAAGTCATAGGAAAAGAATCTTTAAAAATTGAGAGGCATATATTCTGTACCAAATTGTAAAAAAGTCACTGAAAGATGTGATCCACCCATTTCAGTTGGGAAGCTATCAGTAGTAGGACCAGTGACTACAGTAATACTAGGTCACACTGACTTTAGGAAAGGGATCCAAGATGTGCATCCAAACCTCTCTAATCCTAACACAATTCTTGTATACTATACAATCCTTTCTCTAGCTCTAGCTACCTATTTCAAAACTAGGATGGCAACTTTTCATTATTCAAAATCTGTCTGGGAAGCTTGTCCCAAAACATACTAATATCACCTATTTCATTATTTATCCTCATTCAATCAACATTTTTGGAGAACTTGATACATGCATAAGTTGTACTAGTCAAATAGCACTTCAAAGCTATTCAAGAAAATTTTTGAAAAGATGAATGTTTTCTTGGCTTCTTCATAGTTATCTTCATAGGACCTTACATACATTCTGTTCCTTTTATCTATCCTGCTTTGGGCTTTTAAAAGTTCTCTATATTAAACCAGTAATCCCTTAGGATTCTTGGGTACTAGTCATCTACCATTCTGATTGGCTCTCTGGCAAACCTTTTAAAGAGTGCACTTCTTCCTCTGATATGTTTCATTTCCCACTTTTTTATACTCTCTTCAATTTCTGATTTTCTGCCTGTATCACTGCATATGGGACACAAAGGAAAACATTTTGTCAAGAATTATCTCTCAACTCATTGTTCCCTTTGGACCACAATCTCCATAGAAAATTCCAAGAGCACTGGATTTTTACACTAATGGCAATTTTCCTGCCTCCTGGGAAAAACTCTGTAAAATAAAAAATCTAGTTGACCACTGGAACATTACTGGAAATTGCTTTGTTTAGCTGTTTTTCACTTGCTGAATTCAAATTTTTAAAAAAAATGATAAATACAGCAGTGTGAAACTTCTACCCCCAACTGGATAGAGGTGATGACAGCTCTCATTCTAATTTAAATATATGTTTAAGAAGTCTCTGATTCAGTAACAGATGTTACTACTCATTAAGTAATAGAATGGATGTATGCTTCATGTTGCTTCACTAAATACTCAATTACCAATAAGCAAAAAGTTTTTTAAAATAGTGTCATAAAGTATTAATATAATAATATAAATTAACAATCCAATTATATATTAATAACAATAAAACCAATACTAACTAGTTTTAGTCTGAAAACTGTTTCCCTGGGGATGCTTTTCAAGAAGAAAATACCATGACTTCACAAGGACACCTTACCTTGGCACAGTGACATCTTTCTTTATTATAATGTATTATATAAAGTTTATACAGGTATTATATAAAGGTTAAACCATATGGAAGTTTTGAAATTTGACTATTTTGACCTACAAAAATGACAATTCCCTATAGTTCAAATTTATTTATTCTATAAGGATTTACTGATATTCAACCATTTGCAATGTAAAAAATATCAGATATTTATGATTCAACCTAATAAAGAAAAGCCAATTCTCATTTAGCATTTGCAGACTGCTATTTCCTAAGCTAAGCATTTCTTATAGGTCATTGCACTTAATCCTCACAAAAATCCCAAAATGTGGATATTATCAAGAAAACTGACTTTAGAGAATCATAGAAATATATATGATAAAAGTGCTTGTGATGAGGTCTTAGCAGGAAATAAGGAATACTTTACTGAGCACTAGAGGAAAGATGCAGAGACGGCAATGGCACTCCACTCCAGTACTCTTGCCTGGAAAATCCCATGGACGGAGGAGCCTGGTGGGCTGCCGTCGCTAAGAGTTGGACACAGCTGAGTGACTTCACTTTCATTTTTCACTTTCATGCATTGGAGAAGGAAATGGCAACCCACTCCACTGTTCTTGTCTGGAAAATCCCAGGGATGGGGGAGCCTGGTGAGCTGCCATCTATGGGGTTGCACAGAGTTGGACATGACTGAAGTGGCTTAGCAGCAGCAACAGCAGAGGAGAGATGATCCTTGCTATAAACCAGCAGAAAACTTTGCTGACTTGTGTTCTACTCCTGGGAGAAAATGAGAGTAGGTTATTGAGGACTGTGTACCTCAAAAAGATATATTTAAGCCCTAACCCACAAGATCTGTGGATGGGGTCTTCTTTAGAAATAGGTTCTTTGAAAATATAATTCAGTTCAGTTGCTCAGTCGTGTCCGACTCTTTGCAACCCCATGAATCACAGCACGCCAGGCCTCCCTGTTCATTACCATCTCTCAGAGTTTACTCAGACTCACGTCCATCGAGTCCGTGATGCCATCCAGCCATCTCATCCTTGGTCGTCCCCTTCTCCTCCTGCCCCCAATCCCTCCCAGCATCAGTCTTTTCCAATGAGTCAACTCTTCACATGAGATGGCCAAAGTACTGGAGTTTCAGCTTTAGCATCATTCCTTCCAAAGAAATCCCAGGGTTGATCTCCTTCAGAATGGACTGGTTGGATCTCCTTGCAGTCCAAGGGACTCTCAAGAGTCTTCTCCAACACCACACTTCAAAAGCATCAATTCTTTGGCGCTCAGCCTTCTTCACAGTCCAACTCTCACATCCATACATGACCACAGGAAAAACCATAGCCTTGACTAGACAGACCTTAGTCGGCAAAGTAATGTCTTTGCTTTTGAATATGCTATCTAGGT
>SJYC01135696.1:0-57454 GCA_006408675.1 Madoqua kirkii
TCTTCACTTTCTGCCATAAGGGTCATGTCATCTGCATACCTGAGGTTACTGACATTTCTCCCAGCAATCTCAATTCCAGCTTGTGCTTCTTCCAGCCCAGCGTTTCTCATGATGTACTCTGCATATAAGGTAAATAAGCAGGGTGACAATATACAGCCTTGGTGAACTCCTTTTCCTATTTAGAACCAGTTTGCTGTTCCATGTCCAGTTCTAACTGTTGCTTTCTGATCTGCATACAGGTTTCTCAAGAGGCTGGTCAGGTGATCTGGTATTCCCATCTCTTTCACAATTTTCCACAGTTTATTGTGATCCACACAGTCAAAGGCTTTGGCATAGGCAATAAAGAAGAAATAGATGTTTTTCTGGAACTCCTGCTTTTTCAATGATCCAGCAGACGTTGGCAATTTGATCTCTGGTTCCTCTGCCTTTTCTAAAACCAGCTTGAACATCTGGAATTTCACGGTTCACAACTTTAAGTTCCACCATTTGGCAGGTGGTAAAGGATTCAACACCAGCAGACAGACTCCAGAGCTGATGTGATAAGTCATAATGAGGTGGTTCAGTCTCCACCATGATGTCTATCATCTCATTTCATTTTTACTACATTCTGTTGGTTAGGTATCAAGGTTATATTTCATAGATTAGGAAATGGAACCTTCGAAAATAAGGCAAGTTGTTACCCAGTGACAAGACCACCATCTGAGCCCACATGAAGCATTGGATTGATTCAAAGTTTGGTTCAGATTTTTCCATAACATCTTACAGGAAAAATCCAAATGAACTTTTGACCTACCCAATATTTTCAGTTCACTTTCCTCTAAAATCCAACCCAATTTGGTAGTAATCCTCCCCATAGTCGTGTTTAAAACAAGGGTATTTCATTTGAATGCTGATTTCTCCAGTATCTTCTGAATTCACGAGTGCATGAGTGTGTATTGTACTCTCTGGGGGAGATTTCAGAACTGAGTTGAAGGCTTAGCCATTATCTTACACCTCTGTAAACTCTACTTGTAAGGCCTAAATTTATGGTGCCTCTTCTAGTACTCTTCCAGGGGGATTAATCCCAAGGGTTGTATTCTATACAACTATTACCATGGAAACTATTGCCACATTAAAAGCTTACTCTTTGTCTTTTAAAACTCCATAAACATCCTTAGTAGCCCATGGATCCAAGAACTGGAGAAGTTTACACTTTTCAGTTTCACCTAGAGGAAGGCTGTTCCACATAGCACAACTAAGCTAAAATTAGAAGAAGTTTAGGTAAGTTTTGAGAGTAAAAGGATAAGGATACAATGTTACTGTTAAGTAAATAGACACATATTAGACTCACATACACACACACCTCTTATATAGAAAGATTGCACATTCGCATCTCTATTGATGTGGGGCTTAGCTATATGACCTTTTTTGGCAGACATGTCACAAACAGAGCTTTAGAAAGTGCTCAGCTCAGGCTTGCTGCCTTGTGTCTCTTCTATTGGCAAGAAAAGAACATACCTTGAGTAGCCCACTGGTTCCAGGAGAATGAACAGCAAATAAAGCTCAAGCATTCCTAGCCTAGATCATCTGAGCCCAAGTCGACCTGTAGATGCATAAGGGAAAAATAAATGTTTATTATTGTATGCCAGAGATGTTTGCATGGTTGATAATTACATTGCAATATTGTGGTAATAGCTGCTTAATATAATACAGATTTTTTTTTAATTATTACAATTCTTCAGGGAACTAGATCTTAATGAAAAAGAAATTTCCTAGTCTTCTAAAATTGTTTTTTTTTTCTATCTCTTATCTCTGAATAAATTTGGGCAAGTGAGCCTGTCTTCCATATGCTCCCATGTTTGTTATTTCTCCATTTATGAAAGATTGTAATAAATCCAATGGAAAGAAGAAAAAATCCAGTTGACAAACAGCTACAAAATCCCAGAAGAGGACCACCTATCCAGTAAGGTAATGTTCAGACCCTGGACATAAGAACTAGAAGCAGTTCGGTTCAGTTCAGTTGCTCAGTCGTGTAGGACTCTTTGCGACCCCATGAACTGCAGCACGCCAGGCCTCCCTGTCCATCACCAACTCCCGGAGTTCACTCAGACTCACGTCCATCGAGTCCGTGATGCCATCCAGCCATCTCATCCTCTGTCGTCCCCTTCTCCTCCTGCACCCAATCCCTCCCAGCATCAGAGTCTTTTCCAATGAGTCAACTCTTCACATGAGGTGGCCAAAGTACTGGAGTTTCAGCTTTAGTATCATTCCTTCTGAAGAAATCCCAGGGCTGATCTCCTTCAGAATGGACTGGTTGCACCTCCTTGCAGTCCAAGGAACTCTCAAGAGTCTTCTCCAACACCACAGTTCTTTTTATATGGACTCTCCACAAAGCACTTTTCCTTTAATTACTCATTACTTGTTAAATTTGTGGAAAAACTGTACCATGGAAGTTTATACACATCAGGTCTAATTTTCATTTATTAGAGAAAAATGCAACTACTTGTCTCACACAATCTAAAATCTTCCTGCTGCATGTTACCTATGGGAGAAACCTCCCATACTAGTGAATTCCACCTGTATGCCTAGGTTAGCTAACCAGACTTAGCTTATACTGTTAAATTATCTCTATCCAGCTGTTTATTTGAAATTAGACAGGGCTAAAATTTTTGGACTACTCAGGATCGTGTCTATTGTACAAAACTTTCATAAAATGGTAATTCTTAGACAGGAAATTCTAAGTTCTCATGTCTGTTTTTGGTTTTTGTTACTTTTTTTTTTTCAATTTGCCAGTGATGGGTAACAATTATCAATAGCAGTCTTGGTGATAAATTTCAATGGTTAAAACATACACCCATACACTATTTGTATGAAACAAACATTAAGTACCAAGAACAAAAGAGAGGACATTTGATATCAGGGTGTGAGAGCACATTTATCACAGAGCACTTTCTACAGACACTTAACAAATGCTGAAGAGAGATTCTTTCACAGTTCACTCACTTACTCAAAGGAATAGGAAGGGTGCCTGCTTGAAGTATGATCAATATAATAAGACCAATTGCAACAAAATCCATTTACTTGTCCCCAGATCAGAATACCCTGGAAAAATAAATTATGTGCAAATATACTTGAAAAACTTAATAGTTTTGAAACTGTTCCTATAAAATGCATGTTCTGGGTATAACCCAAAACCATTTTCTCTTTTTTTTTTTTTTTTGGTCCCAACAAGCAGAGAGTAAAAAGGCTAAAATGTGTTCTATGTAAAGAAGTAGAAGAATTTAACTCTGTCCTGTGACAAGGTACATCTTGTTACTCTATTTTTTTCTCCCTCTGAAATTTAGGATCAGTAGACCACTTTCCTAAGCAGTAAAACAACTTCATAGACAGGAAAAGCATGACACAAAGCCTGGAGGAGTAGGGAAGGCCAGGGTCAGTGACCCCAGAGCTCAGATCTGATCCTGGCCCTGGTCAGCTGTTTGTGCTCAGGGAAAGTCACTTCAAAGCTGAAGTGGGCTGGGGGCGATGCTTTTCCTATAGACTGTAGGAGCACTCAGCATGTAAAAGTTCTCCCACATATCAGGCACAGATTGAACTTATATGTCCTGAAAGGCAGGATCATGACTTAATACACCTAATATTCCTAGGGTCTATAGTGTTTTCCTCCCCTCAAGTACAGCAAGGAAAAACTGACCACCACAAATATTCGGGAAATTGAATATCAATTTTATCTTAAAATCATAAAATTGATTCATTTTTCCCACCCTTCCACCAAAAAAAAAAAAAACATGGAAGCAGTGATTATTAAACTTTGGTGTAATTCCTACCTCACTTAATAAAAATGCATACTCTCAAAACCCACACTTGAAGAATTCTGAGATCAATCCCAATCTGGAGGGATGAAAATAACAAAATGTTGAAAGAGGTTACCATTATCACAGATAATTTTTTCTTACCTATATTTTTTACATTGATATGTCTTATTTAGGTAATCAAATGACTTTAAATGGTTGTGAAAGAAAAGAAAATTTTAAAACCATGCATGGCAAAACCAATACAATATTGTAAAGTAAAATAAATAAACAGGAAAAAAATAAAATAATAAAAAATAATAAAGTAAAAAAAAATATGGAAGATGCCATCCTGTTTAGAGAACATGGCAATAACATGGCATAAAGTGGCTGGATGCCTTCTCATGTAATTCAGAACAAGTTAATTCAGTCCTAATCTTAAAGAGACAAGAAGGCAGGTATTTAATGATAAAAAACGGAGACTATGAAGTAAGAAAGGCTTCCTTCGTGGCTCAGATGGTAAAGAATCTGCCTGCAATGCAGGAGACCCAGGTTTGATCCCTGGGTCAGGAAGATCCCCTGGAAAAGGGAATGGCTACCCACTCCAGTATTCTTGCCTGGAGAATTCCATGGACAGAGGACTCTGAGCAATTAACACACCCACACACAAGTCGTACTTATGCCCTAATCTTGTCAGAGACTCCCACTTTTTGAACTCCTGTTCAAACCCCTCAGCAAGTTTCCCCTGAGACACAGTTTCTTGAGGCAGAAGTCTAGTCTGTCTCCCTTTGCCTAGTAAAGCAATAAAACTATCTACCCTTTTTTACTTCTCCCAAAACTGTTTCCTCCCCTCAAGCACAGCAAGGAAAAACTGACCACCACAAATACTCAGGGAATTGAATATCAATTTTATCTTAAAATCATAAGGCAGGGTACAGTCCATTGGGTCACAAAGACTCAGACACAACTGAGTGACTAATACTTTCACTTTCATCAAATAAGAAGCAGAGGAAAGAGCAGAGGAAGATTATAAAAAAAATAAAAAAGAATATGGCATTACTATTCTCATTAAATCAATTTCAATTTTTCTCCAATTTCACCTTTTCTTTAAAAATCCCCCTTTTCAAGTTTCATCCCTCACTATTTTCTCTTATTCTTTTAAGTCATTCTCAGACACCAGTAATCAGTTTCAAAACTCTGAATCTGAAGAGAAATTGACAGCTTCCAGTCACTTAATAAATGAACTCTATTCTTGTTCTACTGCTCTGAACCCTAGTGGCCCAGATAGACTGCTTGTAAACTATGCAACTTGTCTCCTAAGAAAACTATGCAATTTGTCTCCTAGGAAAAAAAAATTACATTTATTTATCCTCCAGAACAGCTCAAAATGTGGGAGGGAATAGCTCTGTGCAGTGTTCTTTTCTCCCCTGCTATGTACCATGTGCACATCATAGCAGGAATAAGCTGTGGTCAGGCTTCAAAAGGAAAGGGACCACTCACCTCCCCTAGGCACTGCTGTCAAGATCTCCATTGTCACTTGAGGCTCAGCAGTTCAGCTACTTAATCTTAACAAAATGTATAACGCTACTTTTAACCTGCCTCTTTAAAAATGTGGGGAAAGAAAAAGAAGCAACAAAGAAAAAAATAAAGCAATGATTTAGGATGAATAATACATACTTCAGGAGCTTCCCTGGTAGCTCAGATGGTAAAGAACCTGACTGCCATGCAGGAGACCTGGATTCGATACCTTGGTTGAAAAGATCCCTGGAGGAGAGCATGCAACGCACTCCAGTATTCTTGCCTGGAGAACTCCATGGACAGAAGACCATGGCGAGTTACAGTCCATGGGGTTACAAAGAGTCAGACACAACTGAGCAACTAAGCATATATACAATTTAATAATTATTTATTAAACAATTAAATTTAAACTTAAATATGCACATAACAAAAAATAATGGCAGCTGGTGAGTCTGATGGCTTCTGCTGCCAATATCATGCCTTATGAGAGCAGTCATAAAAGCGTGCATCTCTAGAGGCTTTTAAAAAATTTTCTAGTCCCCTGTTGCTGTTGTTATTCAAGGTGTGTACAGCAGCCCACTGCTCATCTTCTGTATTCAGATGCCATTTCCAAACAAATCTACAACGGTCCATTCCAGACTACCTGCTGCCTTAGAACAGGGCTAATACATACACTGTAAAAATGTTCAGTCCCTCTCCAGAGTTATTTAAATATCAGACTTCAAAGAGCTTTTATAAATTCAAGAAATCACAGCTGTAAATGCAATTTTTCTCCATTTTTACAAATAGGTCTGCTGTAACTGACTAGAAATAGCCTGGGTTTTATGTCCACAATTTTTTTTTTTTTCTCTCAGCTCTTGGAACACTGTGAAAACTGCCATGACTTTTGTTCAGGTTAGTTCAGTTCAGTTCAGTCACTCAGTCATCTCCATCTCTTTGCGATCCCATGAATCGTAGCAGGCCAGGCCTCCCTGTCCATCATCAACTCCCGGAGTTCACTCAAACTCATGTGTATCGAGTCGGTGATGCAATCCAGCCATCTCATCCTCTGCCACCCCCTTCTCCGCCTGCCCTCAACCCCTCTCAGCATCAGGGTCTTTTCCAGCGAGTCAACTCTTCCCATGAGGTGGCCAAAGTATTGGAGTTTCAGCCTCAGCATCAGTCCTTCCAATGAACACCCAGGACTGGTCTCTTTAGGATGGACTGGTTGGATCTCCTTGCAGTCCAAGAGACTCTCAAGAGTCCTCTCCAAACCACAGTTCAAAAGCATCAATTCTTCAGCACTCAGCTGTCTTCACAGTACAAATCTCACATCCATACATGATCACTGGAAAAACCGTAGCCTTGACTAGACAGACCTTTGTTGGCAAACTAATGTCTCCGCTTTTGAATATGCTGTCTAGGTTGGTCATAACTTGCCTTCCAAGGAGTAAGCATCTTTTAATTTCATGGCTGCAATCACCATCTGCAGTGATTTTGGAGCAAAAAAAAAAATAAAAGTCTGACACTGTTTCCCCATCTATTTCCCATGAAGTGATGAGATCAGATGCCATGATCTTAGTTTTCTGAATGTTAAGCTTTAAGCCAACTTTTTCATTCTCCTCTTTCACTTTCATCTAGAGGCTTTTTAGTTCTTCTTCACTTTCTGCTATAAGGGTGGTGTCATCTGCATATCTGAGGTTATTGATATTTCTCCCAGCACTCTTGATTCCAGCTTGTGCTTCTTCCAGCCCAGTGTTTCTCATGATGTACTCTGCATACAAGTTAAATAAGCAGGATGACAATATACAGCCTTGACATACTCCTTTTCCTATTTGGAACTAATCTGTTTTTCCATGTCCAGTTCTAACTGTTGCTTCCTGACCTGCATATACGTTTCTCAAGAGGCAGGTCAGGTGGTCTGGTATTCCCATCTCTTTCAGAATTTATTGTGATCCATACAGTCAAAGGCCTTGGCATAAGCAATAAAGCAGAAATAGATGTTTTTTCTGGAACTCTCTTGCTTTTTAAATGATCCAGCTGCTGCTGCTGCTGCTGCTAAGTCACTTCAGTCGTGTCTGACTCTGTGCAACCCCATAGACAGCAGCTTGCCAGGCTTCCCCATCCCTGAGATTCTCCAAACAAGAACTCTGGAGTGGGTTGCCATTTCCTTCTCCAATGCATGAAAGTAAAAAGTGAAAGTGAAGTCACTCAGTTGTGTCTGACTCTTTGCATCCCTATGGACTGCAGCCTACCAGGCTCCATCAATTTTCCAGGCAAGAGTACTGGAGTAGGGTGCCATTGCCTTCTCTAAATAATCCAGCAAATGTTGGCAATTTGATCTCTGGTTCCTCTGCCTTTTCTAAAATCAGCTTGAACATCTGGAAGTTGAGCATTACTTTACTAGCATGTGAGATGAGTGCAATTGTGCAGTAGTTTGAGCATTCTTTGGTATTGCCTTTCTTTGTGATTGGAATGAAACCAGTCCTGCTGAGTGGAAACCCTCAGGGTTTCCAGCAGTGGAAACCCTCCACTGCTGAGTTTTCCAAATTTGCTGACATATTGAGTGCAGCACTTTTGTTAGAAAAGCATAATTCTTAGGTAGAATGTTACTTGAAAAATTATTTTCTTGATACTCTATATAGTCAAATCTATGGCTTTTCCAGTAATCATGTACAGATGTGAGAGCTGGGCCAGAATTGATGCTTTTGAATTATGATGCTAGAGAAGACTCTTGAGAGTCCCTTGGACAGCAAAGAGATCCAATCAGTTAACCCTAAAGGAAAGCAACTCTGAATATTCGCTAGGAGGCCTGATGCTAAAGCTCTAATACTGTGGTCATCTGATGCAATGAGCTGACTCACTGGAAAAGACCTTGATACTGAGAAAGATTGAGGGCAGGAGAAGAAGAGGATGACAGAGGATGAGATGGTTGGATGGCATCACCTACTCAATGGACATGAGTTTGAGCAAATTCCTGGAGAATCAAACTCCATGGGTCACAAAGAGTCAGACATGACTTAGCGACTAAACAACAATATTCTGGAGTCATTTAGCATGCTGTACTATAAAATTTTCTGCATTCTATTGTGGTGACTCTAACTAGCGAGAAACCTCACTTGTTAATTCTTCTGACAATTTTCTATTTTTCTTAACTTAGTTTCCAAAAGGAAACAAAGTTAAGTTTGCAAATGGAGTGCATTTTACAAAATGATGTCCAGGAATAGTAGTTGACACTGGGAATTAGGAAGAAAGGAAAGCTAATTTAAAGATGGGTTCTCAGTCTAGTTACTCCTATGAGAAATGGGCACTCTATCTCACTGGAAAGTCTCTAAAGAGCTATGTAAAATGAGCTTCAGAACTTTCCAGTCAAGTGGCAAAAGAGAGGAGTCAGTTCAGTCACTCAGTCATGTCAATCCTTTGTGACCCAATGGACGGCAGCATGCTAGGCTTCCCTGTCCATCACTAACTCCCGGAGCTTGCTCAAACTCATGTCCATCAAGTTGGTGATACCAGCTTGTCCTCTGTCATACCCTTCTCCTCCTGCCTTCAATCTTTCCCAACATCAGGGTCTTTTACAATAAGTCAGTTCTTCAAATTAGGTGGCCAAAGCATTGGAGTTTCAGCTTCAGCATCAGTCCTTCCAATGAATATTCAGGACTGATTTCCTTTAGGATGGACTGGTTTGATCTACCTTTTTTCTGACATTAGCCAAGGATTTCTTCTTTGAATTGGGAAAGATGACAATAGAAACTATATTCAGCTCTATAAAAAATAATACAAAAAGAAACTCAATGATCTTTAAGATAACAATGGCAAAGACACTGGTGTTGATGACCATGATTATAATATACACCATCTCCTATTTATGACTCTGTTTTAGGTACTGTGCAAAGCACTTACTCATATTTTCTCATTAGATGGTTGTCATGATTAATTTTATGTAACAACTTATCCATAGGATACCCAGAATTTTGACCAAACAAAATTTTGGATGTAGATGACACCACCCTTATGGCAGAAAGTGAAGGGGAACTAAAAAGCCTCTTGATGAAAGTGAAAGAGGAGAGCGAAAAAGTTGGCTTAAAGCTCAACATTCAGAAAATGAAGATCATGGCATCCGGTCCTATCACTTCATGGGAAATAGATGGGGAAACAGTGGAAACAATGTAAAACTTTATTTTGGGGGGCTCCAAAATCACTGCAGATGATGATTGCAGCCATGAAATTAAAAGATGCTTACTCCTTGGAAGAAAATTTGGGCTCCCAAATCACTGCAGATGGTGACTGCATCCATGAAATTAGAAGATGCTTACTCCTTGGAAGAAAAGTTATGACCAACCTAGATAGTATATTCAAAAGCAGAGACATTACTTTGCCGACTAAGGTCCATCTAGTCAAGGCTATGGTTTTTCCTGTGGTCATGCATGGATGTGAAAGTTGGACTGTGAAGAAGGCTGAGTGCCGAAGAATTGATGCTTTTGAACTGTAGTGTTGGAGAAGACTCTTGAGAGTCCCTTGGACTGCAAGGAGATCCAACCAGTCCATTCTGAAGGAGATCAACCCTGGGATTTCTTTGGAAGGAATGATGCTAAAGCTGAAACTCCAGTACTTTGGCCACCTCATGTGAAGAGTTGACTCATTGGAAAAGACCCTGATGCTGGGAGGGATTGGGGGCAGGAGGAGAAGGGGACGACAGAGGATGAGATGGCTGGATGGCATCACGGACTCGATGGATGTGAGTCTGAGTGAACTCCAGGAGATGGTGATGAACTGGGAGGCCTGGCATGCTGCGATTCATGGGGTCACAAAGAGTCGTACACGACTGGGTGACTGAACTGAACTGATTAGTGTGTTTCTGCATAAGATGAGAATCTGAATTAGTAGATTGAGGAAAACAGACTGACCTCCATAATGTGGGTGAACATCATTCAAATAATTGAAGACCTGAACTGAGCAAAAAGGCTGAGTTCGAAGGAATTCCTCTTGCCTGCTACTCTGATCTGGGACATTAGTCTTTTCTAGTCTTGAGACTCAAAGTGAAACATTGGTTCTTTCTGGATCTCAAGGCTGTCAACTTCTGGACTAAAACTACGCATCAATTCTCCTGGGTCCAAAGCTTGCTGACTGTTGATCTTAGGGTATGTCAACCCCCATAACTTCACTAGTCAATCCTTATAACAAATATATTGGTCTCTTTGTCTGTGTCTCTCTGTTTTTCTCTCTCTGTTTTCCTCTATCTGTCTTGATCTGTCTCACCATGTGTGCTCACAAAGAGGGACTTGCACATTCCATCCCATCCATTCTCTAGAGAACCTTGATTAATATAGTCTATATGTCAACCTTGGGTAGTAGGTAATGTATACCTCATTTTATGTAAAGAAAAACTGAGGCATAGAAGTGCTGCTGCTGCTGCCAAGTCACTTCAGTCATGTCTGACTCTGTGCAACCCCATAGATGGCAGCCCACTAGGCTCCTCTGTCTCTGGGATTCTCCAGGCAAGAATACTAGAGTGGGTTTCCATTTCCTTCTCCAATGCATGAAAGTGAAAAGCAAAAGTGAAGTTGCTCAGTCATGCAACCCAAATAACACAGATAGTAGGTGATGGAACTATTTTATCTAATCCCAAAACTAACTCTGATAACAGATAATAGAAAAATAACCCCCTTGTTTCATGGAATGTTGTTGCCTGTGATGTTAAGAGGAGGTAGTGTGAAAAAACAGGTTGGTGCTCAAATAGGTTTTGTAAATGCAAGATTTTTCTTCAAGAAAATTAGAGATACCAATGGAACATTTCATGCAAAGATGAGCACAATAAAGTACAGAAACTGCAAGGACCTAACAAAAGCAGAAAAGATAAAGAATAGGTGGCAAGGTTATACATAAGAACTGTACAAAAAAGTCTTAATGACCAAGATAACCACAATGGTGTGCTGAATCAACTAGAACCTGACATCCTGGAGTGTTAAATCAAGTGGGCCTTAGGAAGCATTATGGCAAACAAAACTAGTGGAAATGATAGAATTCCAGTTGAGCTTTATCAAATTCTAAAAGATGATGCTGTTAAAGTGCTGCACACAATAAACCAGAAAATTTGGAACACTTGCCAGTGGCCACAGGACTGGAAAAGGTCCATTCTCATTCCAATCCCAAAGAAGGGCAATTCTAAAGAATGTTCAAGTTCAGTTCACTTCAGTTTCTCAGTCATGTCCAACTGTTTGTGACCCCATGGACTGCAGCACGCCAGGCTTCCTTGTCCATCACCAACTTGCAGAGCTTACTCAAACTCATGTCTATCAAGTCAGTGATGCCATCTAACCATCTCATCTGTCATTCCCTTCCCCTCCAGCCTTCAATCTTTTCTAGCATCAGAGTCTTTTCTAGTCAGTCAGTTCTTCACATCAGGTTGCCAGGATTGGAGTTTCAGCTTCAGCAGCAGTCCTTTCAATGAATATTCAGGACTGATTTCCTTTAGGATAGATTGCTTGGATCTCCTTGTAGTCCAAGCAACTCTCAAGAGTCTTCTCCAACACCACAGTTCAAAAGCATCATTTCTTCTGTGTTCAGGTTTCTTTACATGACTACTGGAAAAACCATAGCTTTGACTAGATGGAACTTTGTTGGCAAAGTAACGTCACTGTTTTTCAATCTGCTATCAAGGTTGGGTCATAGCTTGTCTTCCAAGGAGCAAGCATCTCTTAATTTCATGGCTTCAGTCACCATTTGCAGTAACTTTGGAGACCAAAAGAACAAAGTCTGTCACCATTTTCATTGTTTCTCCAAGTATCTGCATGAAATGATGAAACCAGAAGCCATGATCTTAGTTTCCTGAATGCTGAGTTTTAAGCCAACTTTTTCATTCTCTTCATTCACTTTCACCAAGAGGCTCTTCAGTTCTTCTTCACTTTCTGACATAAGTTAGGTGGTGTCACCTGCATATCTGAGGTTATTGATATTTCTCCTGGCAATCTTGATTTCAGCTTGTGCTTCATCCAGCCTGACATTTCATGTGATGTACTCTGCATATAAGTTAAATTAGGAGTATGACAATATACAGCCTTGACATACTCCTTTCCTGATCAGAAACCAGTCTGTTGTTCCATGTCCAGTTCTAACTGTTGCTTCTTAACCTGCATACAGATTTCTTAGGAGGCAAGTCAGATGGTCTGGTATCCCCATCTCTTTCAAAATTTCCCATAGTTTGTTGTGATCTGCAAAGTCAAAGTCTTTCGCATAATCAATAAGGCAGAAGTAGATGTTTTTCTGGAACTCTCTTGCTTTTTTGATAATCTAACAGATACTGTCAATTTAATCTCTTGTTCCTCTGCCTTTTCTAAATTCAGCTTGAACATGTAGAAGTTCACAGCTCACATACTGTTGAAGCCTGGCTTGGAGAATTATGAACATTACTTTGCCAGCTTGTGAAATAAGTGCAATTGTGTGGTAGTTTGAGCATTCTTTGGCATTGCCTTTCTTTGGGATTGGAATGAAAACTGACCTTTTCCAGTCCTGTGGCCACTGCTGAGTTTTCCAAATTTGCTGGCATATTCAGTATAGCACTTTCACAGCACCATCTTTTAGGATTTGAAATAGCTCAACTGGAATTCCATCACCTCCACTAGCTTTGTCCAGAGTGATGTTTCCTAAGGCTCACTTGACTTCGCATTCCAGGATGTCTGGCTCTAGGTAGGTGATTACACCATTGTGGTTATCTGGGTCATGAAGATCTTTTTTGCATAGTTCTCCTGTGTATTCTTGCCACCTCCTCTTAATATCTTCTGCTTCTGTTAGGTCCATACCACATCTGTCCTTTATTATGCCCATCTTTGCATTAAATATTCCCTTTGTATCTGGAATTTTCTTGAAGTGATCTCTAGTCTTTCCCATTCTATTGTTTTCCACTATTTCTTTACACTAATCACTGAGGAAAGCTTTCTTATCTCTCCTTGCTATTTTTTGGATCTCTGTATTCAAATGGGTATATCTTTCCTTTTCTCCTTTGCCATTAACATCTTTTCTTTGCTCAGCTATTTGTAAGGCCTTGTCAGACAACCATTTTGCCATTTTGCATTTCTTTTTCTTGGGGATATTCTTGATCACTGCCTCTTGTACAATGTCATTAACCTCCATCCATAGTTCTTCAGGCAATCTGTCTATCAAATCTAATCCTTTGAATCTATTTGTCACTTCCATGTATAATCATAAGAGATTTGATTTAGGTTATACCTGAATGGTCTAGTGGTTTTCCCTACTTTCTTCAATTTAAGTCTGAATTTTCCAATAAGGAGTTCTTGATCTGAGCCACAGTCAGCTCCCAATCTTATTTTTGCTGACAGGATAGAGCTTCTCCATCTTTGGCTGCAAAAAGTATAATCAATCTGACTTCAATATTGACCATCTGGTGAAATCCATGTGTAGAGTTTTTTCTTGTGTTGTTGGAAGAGGGTGTTTGCTATGACAAGTGCATTCTTTTGGCAAAAATCCTGTTAAGCTTGTTCTGCTTCATTTTGTATTCCAAGACCAAATTTGCCTGTTACTCCAGGTGTCTCTTGACTTTCTACTTTTTCATTCCAGTCCCCTACAATGAAAAGGACATCTTTTGGGCGTGTTAGTTCTAGAAGGTCTTGTAGGTCTTCATAGAACCATTCAACTTCAGCTTCTTCAGCATCACTGGTCAGGGCATAGACTTGTATTACTGTGATACTGAATGGAAACAAACAGAGATCATTCTGTCTTTTTTGAGATTGTATCCAAGTACTGCATTTTGGACTGTTTTGTTGACTGTAGTGGCTGCTCCGTTTCTTCTAAGCGATTCTTGCCCACAGTAGTAGATATAATGGTCATCTGAGTTAAATTTACCCATTTTCATTCACTGATTCCTAAACTAATGTTCACTCTTGCCATCTCCTATTCGATCACTTCCAATTTGCCTTGATTTATGACCCTAACATTCCCAGTTCCTATGCAATATTGCTCTTTACAGCATTGCACTTTACTTCCATCACCAGTCACATCCACAACCAGGTGTTGTTTTCACTTTGACTCCTTCTCATTCTTTCTGGAGTTATTTCTCCACTGATATCCAGTAGCATATTGGGCTCCTACCAACATGGAGAGTTCATCTTTCAGTGTCCTATCATTTTGCCTTTTCATACTGTTCATGGGGTTCTCAAGGCAAGAATACTGAAGTGGTTTTCCATTCCCTTCTCTACTGAACCACGTTTTGTCAGAATTCTCCACCATGACCCATCCATCTTGGGTGGCCCTGCACAGCATGGCTCATAGTTTCACTGAGTTAGACAAGGTTGTAGTCCATGTGATCAGTTTGGTTAGTCTTCTGTGACGGTGGTTTTCATTCTGTCTGCCCTTTGATAGATAAGGATAAGCTGCTTATGGAAACTTCCTGATCAGACAGAATGACTGAGGGGGAAACTGGGTCTTGTTCTGATGGGTGGGTCCATTTTTGTAAATCTTTAATCCAATTTTCTGTTGATGGGCAGGACTGTGTTTTCTCCCTGTCGTTTGAAAGTGAAAGTGCTGAGTTGTGTCTAACTCTTCGCAACCCCAAGGATAGTCCATGTGATCAGTTTGGTTAGTCTTCTGTGACGGTGGTTTTCATTCTGTCTGCCCTTTGATAGATAAGGATAAGCTGCTTATGGAAACTTCCTGATCAGACAGAATGACTGAGGGGGAAACTGGGTCTTGTTCTGATGGGTGGGTCCATTTTTGTAAATCTTTAATCCAATTTTCTGTTGATGGGCAGGACTGTGTTTTCTCCCTGTCGTTTGAAAGTGAAAGTGCTGAGTTGTGTCTAACTCTTTGCAACCCCAAGGACTATACAGCCATGGAATTCTCTAGGCCAGGATACTGGAGTGGATAGCCTTTACCTTCTCCAGGGGATCTTCCCAACCCAGGGATCAAACCCAGGTCTCTCACATTGCAGGTGGATTCTTTACCAGCTGAGCCACACCTGAGGCCAAACTATGGTAGAGGTAATGAAGATAATAGTGACCTCCTTCAAAAGGTCCCATGCACACACTGCTACACTTAGTGCCCCCAACCCTGCAGCAGGTCACCCCTGACCTACACCTCTGCTGGAGACTCCTGGACACTCACAGGCAAGTATAGGTCAATCTCTTGTGGGATCACTACTCCTTTCTTCTGAGTCCTGGTGCACACAAGGACCTTTTGTTTGTGCCCTCCAAGAGTTCGTTTCCCCAGTCCTGTGTAAGTTCTGGTGGCTCTATGGTGGGATAATGGTGAAATCCTCCAAGAGGGCTTATGCCAGATGCAAGTCTACTGCACCTAGGGCCTCTGCCCCTGCAGCAGGTCACTGCTGACCCATACCTCTGCCTCTGCAGGAGATACTCAAACACAGTTTTGGCTCAGTCTCTGTGAGATCTCTGGGTACTGGTGTGCACAAGTTTCATTTGAGCCCTCTGAGCATCTCTGGAAGGTATGGGTTTTGATTCTAAATGTGATTTAACCCCTTATACCATCTTGCTTGGGCTTCTCCTTTGCCCTTGGACATGGGATATCTTTTTGGTGGGATCCAGCATTCTCCTATTGACGGTTGTTCAGCAACAAATTGTAATTTTGGTGTTCTCACAGGAGAAGATGAGTGCACGTGGTTCTACTCTGCCAAGAAGGTTCAAACTACCACATAATTGCACTCATTTCACTTGCTAGCAAAGTAATGTTCAAAATCCTTCAAGCTAGGCTTCAACAGTATATGAACTGAGAACTTCCAGATGTATAAGTTGAAGTTAGAAAAGTCAGGGAAACCAGAGATCAAATTGCCAACATCAGTTGGATCATAGAAAAAGCAAGAGAATTTTTTTTAAAAAAGCCCTCTACCTCTACTTTATTGACTATGCTAAAGCTTTTGACTGTGTGGATCACAACAAACTGGAAAATTCTGAAAGAGTTGGAAATACCAGACTACTTTATCTGCCTCCCAAGAAACATGTATTCAGGTCAAGAAGCAACAATTAGAACTGTACATGAAACAAACTGGTTCCAAATTGGGAAAGGAGTACATCAAGGCTGTATATTGTCACCCTGCTTATTTAACTTATATGTAGAGTACATCATGTGAAATGTCAGGCTGGATGAAGCACAAGCTGAAATCAAGATTGCTGGGAGAAATATCAATAACCTCAGATGTGCAGATGACACCTCCATTACATTATAACAGAAACCAAAGAGAATCTAAAGGGCCTCTTAATGAACATGAAAGAGGAGAGTGAAAAAGCTGACTCAACATTCAGAAACTAAGATCATGGCATCTGGTTCCATCACTTCATGGCAAATAGATGGGAGAAAAATGGGCATAGTAACAGACTTTATTTTCTTGGGCTCCAAAATAACTGCAGATGGTGACTTTACTCATGAAATTAAAAGACACTTAATCCTTGGAAGAAAAACTATGACAAACTTAGCATATTAAAAAGCAGAGACAGAGAGAAACAGCAAAATTCCATGAAGCAATTATCCTTCAATAAAAAATAAATCAATTAAATTTTTAGGAAAAAAAAAAGGCAGAGACATCACATAGTTGACAAAGTTCCATATACTAGGAACTTTTTCCAGTATTCATGTACAGATGTGAGAGTTGGACCACAAAGAAGGTTGAGTTCTAAAGAACTGATGCTTTCAAACTGTGGTGCTGAAGAAGATTCTTGAGAGGTCCTTAGATGGCAAGGAGATCAAATCAGTCAATCCTAAAAGGAATCATTCCTAAATATTCATTGGAAGGACTGATGCTAAAGCTAATACTCCAATAATTTGATCACCTGATGCAAACAGCCAACTCACTGGAAAAGACCCTGGTGCTGGGAAAGATTGAGAGCAGGAAGAGAAGGGAGAGACAGAGGATGAAGTGGTTGGGTGGCATCACTCACTCAGTGGACATGAGCTTGAGCAAATTCTGGGAGATGGTCAAGGGCAGGGAAGCCTGGTGTACTGCTGTCCATGGGGTTACACAGAGCCGGACATGACTTAGTGACTGAACAACAACAAATGCAAGATGTAACAAAATTAAGCAGGTTTCTACACGGTAAGACTTCCTCAAGTCTTAATGCAATATTATATATGGTGAATTGCCAAGAGAGATATGATACACACAATTTCTCTCTCAAACGTGTTTAATATCATAAAACTCTTCAGTGGACTCTGTAGAGGTCTTTGGTTCAAAACTGGAAAATTATTTTACTTGATAATTGTTTTTCTTTAATAGCTTATTGAGTGGTAATATTTTTTATTTTATTTTTACTTTATTCTACGTTAAAATACTATATTGGTTTGCCATACATTGACATGAATCAGCCACAGGTGTACACGATCTCCCAATGCCAAAGCCCCCTCCCACCTCCCACCCCATATCATCTCTCTGGATCATCCCAGTGCTCCAGCCCCAAGCATCCTGTATCCTGTATAGAACATAGACTGGCGCTTCGCTTCTTACATGATAGTATACATGTTTCAATGCCATTCTCCCAAATCATCCCACCCTCTCCCTCTCCTTCAGAGGCCAAAAGTCCATTCTATACCTCTGTGTCTCTTTTGTTGTCTCACATACAGGGTCATCATTACTATTTTTCTAAATTCCATATATATGTGTTAGTTTACTGTACTGGTGTTTTTCTTTCTGGCTTACTTTACTCTGTGTAATCAGCTCCAGTTTCATCCATCTCATTAGAACTGAGTCAAATTTATTCTTTTTAGGGGCTGAGTAATACTCCATTGTATATATGTACCACCGCTTTCTTATCCATTCATCTGCTGATGGACATCTAGGTTGTTTCCATGTCCTGGCTATTATAAACAATGCTGCAATGAACATTGGGGTACATGTGTCTCTTTCAATTCTGGTTTCGTTGGTGTATACGCCCAGCAGTGGGATTGCTGGGTCATAAGGCAGTTCTATTTGCAATTTTTTAAGGAATCTCCACACTGTTTTCCATAATGGCTGTACTAGTTTGCATTCCCACCAACAGTGCAAGAGGGTTCCCTTTTCTCCACATCCTCTCCAGCATTTATTGCTTGTAGACTTTTGGATCGCAGCCATTCTGACTGGTGTGAAATGGTACCTCATTGTGGTCTTGATTTGCATTTCTCTGATAATGAGTGATGTTGAGCATCTTTTCATGTGTTTGTTAGCCATCCATATGTCTTCTTTGGAGAAATGCCTAGTTAGTTCTTTGGCCCATTTTTTGATTGGATTGTTTATTTTTCTGGAGTTGAGATGCATAAGTTGCTTGTATTGAGCGGTAATTTTTAAAAGAAAATCTATGCAACTGAGAAAGAGAAAAGTATTAGGCTAGTAAAAACAGAATGTGTTAAGATGATTAATTCCAAGGACACTTTAGGGAACACAGGCAAGAAAAAGAGAAGGTTCTAGAAGACAATTTACACTGTTTTTATCTGCTAGAGTGAGATGAAAAGAGATGAAGTCCATCTAAATACAGCATAATATCCTGCAGAGATTATATCCACAAGCAGTGCTCTCCATTGCCCCCATCTGGGGAACACTCACATAATGCCACCAAGGAAGTCCTCCACATAATCCTAGTCATATTACATTAGAAAAACCATTAGAAACATAACTAACCAATAAATAGGGGTAGAAAAACTCATTGCCCATTCTACCTACCAGGCTCCTCTGTCAATGGGATTTTCCAGGCAATAATAGTACTGGAGTGGATTGCCATTTCCTTCTCCAGGGGATCTTCCCAACCCAGGGATTGAACCCAGGTCTCCTGCATTGTAGACAGATGCTTTACCATCTGAGCCATCAGGGAAGTCCCATTAGAAAAATAACTAACCAGTAAATAGGGGTAAAAAACTCATTGCCCATTCTACCTCAGGGGAAGTTGTAGAAAGAAATTTAATACAGATCTGCCCACAAAGGATGGAATCCCAGGGTGATTCTGCATTACAAATAAAGGTAATTTTACTAAGTATAGAAGGGTTTCCCTGGTGGTTCAAATGGTAAAGAGTCTGCCTGCAATGTGGAAAACCTGGGTTCGATCCCTGGATCAGAAAGATCCCCTGGAGAAGGAAATAGCTACCCACTCCAGTATTCTTGCCTGGAAAATCCCAGTGATGGATGAGCTTGGTGAGTTACAGTCCATGGGGTTGCAAAGAGTCAGACACAACTGAGTGACTAACACACTAGAGGAGGTGATGAGCTACTAGAGTTAGTGCAGATCTACTGGCTTCCTCCATGATGTAACTATAGTCAATAAAAATAATTAAGCTTATTCATAAACTTCAACTTATCTTAGTATTGGACACAACCGAGCAACTAAACTGAACTCTTTCAGTTCATCCCATCCTCTCCTGCCCCTACTGTGTCTATAAGTCTGTTCTCTGTGTCTAAATCTCTATTCCTGTCCTGCAAATAGGTTCATCAATACCATTTTTCTAGATTCAGTATATATTCATTAATATATGATATCTATTTTTCTCTTTCTGATTTATTTCACTCGGTGTAATGGGTTATAGGTCCATCCACCTCACTACAACTCACTCAAATTCATTCCTTTTTATGATTGAGTGATATTCTATTGTATATATGTACCACAAGTTCTTTTCAGTTCAGTTACGTCCAGTTCTTTGAGATCCCATGGACTGCAGCATGCCAATCTTTCCTGTCTATCACCAACTCCCAGAGCTTGCTCAAACTCATGTCCATTGAGTCAGTAATGCCATCCAACCATCTCATCCTTTGTTGCCCCCTTCTCCTCCTGCTCTCAATCTTTCCCAGTATCAGGGTGTTTTTCAGTGAGTTGGCTCATTGCATCAAGTGGCCAAAGGAGTGGAGCTTCAGCTTCAACATCAGTCCTTCCAATGACTATTCTGAACTGATTTCCTTTATAATTTCCTTTACAGCTTCTTTATCCAGCTCTTTTCTGAGACCATCCTTGGTCAAGCCCAGTCAAGTGAGTAGAAGAAATAGTATAGTCAACACCATCAATGAAATTATGCCCAGAATCAAAATGAAAGTTTCTCTTGATAGACCAGGAATTCCATCTGCTGATGGAGATGATGGGAATGAGAATTTCTTTCTGCTCAAAAATAAGACTTAGTTCCTTAATTAAAATAACTTGACTATAGAAAGCATTGTAATAATGATTTGACATCTTAGAAATTCTAGACAATGATGAGTATGACAGTTAGTATTCTGAGAAGAAAAAATTATCACATTTGATTTTGACAGGGATATAAATCATAGAAATAATAAGCAAATATATGTATAAACATATAAAGTTAAGATAAACTATCAATAGTATTTCTTCTTTGATGAAGAATTTTTTTAAAGTTATACATACGTGGCATGCCTAAGGAGACTGGGGTTTCAAAAACAGGTTTTTACTCTAGAATTTTCCAAAGTCAGCAGTAGAATCTTTCAGTGTATGAGTAAATAAGTATGTTTGCTAAAATGGTCCACATAATTTCTGTGGAACTTTACAAATCCTGTATTTCAGATATTATTATGCTATATTTATAGAATGCCTTATTAAAAATATTCTTTTCTACTCACACTTAACAAAAAGAAAGGGAAGGGGAAGACGTAAGCAGGGAAAGGTTTCCAATCATATCCATTTCAACTAATTGATGGGTTGAACTGGTGGGTATGCATTTTCCATCACTGTTAGTAATTTCACCACCAAAGTCAAAGATGAAAAGCTTTGTTTAAAAGGATTTTATAATTTTTTTAACATTATTAGACCAGATAACAAATAAGCATCTATGTTATAGGACACAAGAGTAGCATCAGATAGAGACAGAGAGATGTTGTGCTCCGGTCACACAGGCAGAAGGAAGGGAGGAAGAAACTAAACTGACAGCATTTTTCTCCAGATTCCATTTTATAGCCTCAGTTCCTAAGGCAGTGTACATTTCTTTCAGGTCTGTGACCTCATTTTGAGGCTTTCCAGAAGGCACCTTCTTAATATAAGCACTTTAAAATATAATTTCTGAAATACCCCAGTTCCCAGGTAAGCAGACATATTTTCCTCAGCAGAGGACTGAATGGAAGAGAACTGCAATTTAGTCATCTGATCACATTATCAGAGAACTCTGCTCTTGACCTAAGGGGCATATAGAAAACAAATTAAAAAATGAAGAACCAATATCAGCCATATTTTGAATGTCCTGATATTAGTGGACTGATGGCAAAGAATATTTTACTTCTCAAAGGAATATCACTTAAATTTTAAAAATATATATCTGGACAAAATGGACATAGAAATTGATAAAAACAAGAGTCCTAAGCTTATCCAAAATTTCCCTCAAATTATCTTAAGACTATGGTTTAGCTTAGCAGAGCACAAAGTAACCAAAAGTAAACAAAACTAATTTGAATTGTGCCAAATACCACCCATCAATACCCACTGTTGCATCTGAAACTCCAAAAATTGGGGTCAGTCCTCAAAGTCAAGGCATTTTTTTCTACAGATTCATGCTGAAGTAAATACAGTATTTGTGTGTATGTGTATGCTCAGTCACTCAGTTGTGATCCATACTTTGTGACTCCATGGACTGTTGCCCACCAGACTCCTCTGTCCATGGGATTTTCCAGGCAACAACACTGGAGTGGGTTGCCATTTTCATCTCCAGTGTATCTTCCCAACCCAGAGATCAAACCCACATCTCCTGCATAGGCAGGTGGAGTCTTGACCACTGAGCTACCAGGGAAGCCCAAATACAGTATTGGGAAAGATAGAAATTTACACCCTAGTCTGTATAGCCTCTTCCAAACTGATTCATTGCCAAAGATTTATTTCTGAAAGGCTTCACTAGGCCTTAATAGGCTAATGAGAATTGTGAATCTTTAAGATGGTAGTATAGAATGCAGAATTTTACAAAATTATTTTGCCAAGGAGCTTCTTTTATATCCCCTCAAGTTACATCTACTAATGTCTGGAGGAACACTAGTGATGTGGTTTGTGAAAGCATGTATCATCAGATGCTCTCGTCTAACAGGAAACAGGGTGTTGGGGTCATGAGAACCAGGACATGTAAGATTAAACAGAAGTTTGGCAGAAAGGAAGAGGCTGCAGTAGAGACACAGCCAGGAGCAGACCCAGGAGGGACACTGGTATGAAGTCTTAGGAAACCAGAGGATGTGAGCGAGCACTAGGGAGAGGGGAAGTGTGGGAAATTCTGGGCACAGAGATAGAGGAAGCAGTGGGAGGAAGAAGCACCCAAGATGGATTGTGTCTACTGAACAATCTGGCAGAGACAGCCAGGACTCTTCCAGGAGACAAAGCTCACTGCAAACAGATCATTTTTACAGGCCTTATTAGCTCAGTGCCTTTAATCATCTAGGCTAAACATCCTGTCTGGCCACACTGTAGCAGAAACTCAAATCATATAAAAGGTTATACATGTTTATCTCTTAATTTGCTTGCAGGATATTAAGCCTGTCTTTGTTAGATAAGAAAGTGAGCAGGAATAGTAGATTGTCTTCAGAAAGATCAGGAAGTAGGCCCCTCCCCACAGTTCTTGTTGTCACTCTAGAAACGCTATTACCCTGTCTCTCTAAGTGTCCAGAGTCCTATGCCCTGCTTTCCTCCCTTAATTTTTATTTCTGAAAGGCTTCACTAGGCCTTAATAGGCTAATGAGAATTGTGAATCTTTAAGATGGTAGTATAGAATGCAGAATTTTACAAAATTATTTTGCCAAGGAGCTTCTTTTATATCCCCTCAAGTTACATCTACTAATGTCTGGAGGAACACTAGTGATGTGGTTTGTGAAAGCATGTATCATCAGATGCTCTCGTCTAACAGGAAACAGGGTGTTGGGGTCATGAGAACCAGGACATGTAAGATTAAACAGAAGTTTGGCAGAAAGGAAGAGGCTGCAGTAGAGACACAGCCAGGAGCAGACCCAGGAGGGACACTGGTATGAAGTCTTAGGAAACCAGAGGATGTGAGCGAGCACTAGGGAGAGGGGAAGTGTGGGAAATTCTGGGCACAGAGATAGAGGAAGCAGTGGGAGGAAGAAGCACCCAAGATGGATTGTGTCTACTGAACAATCTGGCAGAGACAGCCAGGACTCTTCCAGGAGACAAAGCTCACTGCAAACAGATCATTTTTACAGGCCTTATTAGCTCAGTGCCTTTAATCATCTAGGCTAAACATCCTGTCTGGCCACACTGTAGCAGAAACTCAAATCATATAAAAGGTTATACATGTTTATCTCTTAATTTGCTTGCAGGATATTAAGCCTGTCTTTGTTAGATAAGAAAGTGAGCAGGAATAGTAGATTGTCTTCAGAAAGATCAGGAAGTAGGCCCCTCCCCACAGTTCTTGTTGTCACTCTAGAAACGCTATTACCCTGTCTCTCTAAGTGTCCAGAGTCCTATGCCCTGCTTTCCTCCCTTAATTATAACTCTGTTAAAAACTTTTCTTACAAATGACTGCTGAGTATATGTATTACATTATGACTTCTAAAGGAGATCAACCCTGGGATTTCTTTGGAAGGAATGATGCTAAAGCTGAAACTCCAGTACTTTGGCAACCTCATGCAAAGAGTTGACTCATTGGAAAAGACTCTGATGCTGGGAGGGATTGGGGGCAGGAGAAGAAGGGAATCGCCGAGGATGAGATGGCTGGATGGCATCACAAACTCGATGGATGCGAGTCTGAGTGAACTCCGAGAGATGGTGATGAACAGGGAGGCTTGGCATGCTGCGATTCATGGGGTCTCAAAGAGTCGGACACGACTGAGTGACTGAACTGAAGGCTTAAAATTTTACCCCTTTCCAGGGGAGTAGTACTTTCATGATTTACACACATATGTTCAAAGACAGATATCCTTTCCTGACAGCCCATCATGACAAGGGGGTGATTTTTCCCTTGAGGAATCCAACTAAGATTCTTTCTCAGTTTATATCAGTGTCTTTAAGGAAAAAATTCCATTCTTCTCTTTCTAAAATTGCTTAACTTTCTTACCATTTTACCAAAATTTTCTTTTCTTTTATAGCATCACTCACTTGATAGTAGCTGGTATGTCTATCACAGCTGGCTCTTTGGGTCTCTAAGAGAGACCCAAAATTCTTGGGTAATCCAAGAAAATTAAGTTCATACTTCTGAAAATAGCATTTTTCCATTATAGTGAAAAAATCAACTTTTAAAAAATAGCTAGCTTTTCACAAACTGTTTGATTTTTACAGTAACAAACAGGCCAACCAAATGTGAAATAGGAAATCATTCTTCAGAGAGAATTGAAAGGGATTACAAGAGTCATTTTCAACTTGGAGTTGTTTCCATATGTTGACTTAAATAATTTGACAAATGACAGACAGCTTCAGATAACATCACTGTTTAGTCAACAACTCTGAAAACAGTACAAGATCTAAGCTTTTCACCTTGGAACTTTAAGGCAGAGTTCAAAACTGACATTACAAGCCCTAGTTTCTTGGCCTGAAGTAAGAATCTTGTAATGTTAAAAAAAATAATAATAATAAATAATGTCATCACTGTTATCTCCAATACATCAGCAAGATAGCTGGGGTGATAAGGAATGGGCCCCAGCTGAGGTTACATGGTCTACCTCCACCACTGATTTGCTGTGTGAGCTTAAGCACATTAAACAAGAAAGTTTCACTTCAGTTTCTTTATAAGAAATATGGAAACAAAATGGCTTCATCACAGATGGTTTGGGAGGATGAAAACAGATGAGGTATATAAGAGCTCTTTGTATGCTGTAAAGCACAACTCAAGTACTAGTTATGGGAAGGGTTTCTAGTAAATAGAATGCACATTTCCAGAAAGCTCCTTCACCCCAGAAATCTTAATAAACCTTGCCTGCATCCTATTTCCAAGTCCCAAGATTTCTCCAAATTTCCAACTTTCCTTCCTCAAAGCTCTCTCTGACTGTACACCAATATTCACGTGGGTCATTTCACTTAGGCATCCTATCAGCTGTAAGAATTATCAGCCCTTTTTCCAACACTCTCAGGGAATCCAATCACAGTCAGTTCACTGCGGTCCTTCTTCACCCTCTGGAAGGATATGTTCCAAGACCTCAAATGAATGTTGGAAGCCATGGTTAAACCCTACATATACTATGTTTTATTTCCTATGTACACATAAAGTTTAACTCATCAGTTAGACACAGTGAGAGAAAATCCATATTGTCAGCATCCTACTCTTGTATTTGGGGGCCAGTTTTAAGTAAAATAAGTGTTATTTGAACACAAGAACTGTGATACCTTTACACTCAATCTAATAACCCAGAGGGCCACCAAATGACTAAGGCAGGATGGTGCTGGATGGTGTCAGATTTCATCACACAACTCAGAACACTACCCAATTGTAATAACTCATAAATGTTTAATTTTGAAATTTTCCATTTAACATTTTGGACCATGGTTGACTGTGGGACACTGAAACCATGAAAGTAAAGCCATGGTGAAGGAGAGGCCACCGTCTTATGAAGTGAGTTATTAGAACAGAGATTTCAGGATATTATTGGCGTCTGCCATCTCTCCACCTGAGCCCCTCATAACTGAGCCTCTCTACTGAGAGCAGTCTCATGGCAAGTGCAGCCTGTCCTCCCATTACAAATGCTTTTCCCCAAGACAGTGGCCTCTTAGAGTTCAGTGAATAGAATAATCACCAGCTTAGCCTATGTTTATAGTGACTGATTAAACAAATAATATTTGGAGAATAACAAGTTTTCATGGGTAATGAAACATTCAGAAAATTGGTCCTTTCCAAAGCCGAAGATGAAATGTATTGACTCTCCTGGGATTCTGAACTGCTATCTTATGATTAGAGGCCTTGCATAATTTGATGAAAAAAGCTATTTGCATGCAAAGAAATGCATATATGTTTTCTATGCCTTCCTAAAAAGTTCTCTCCTTTTTTCTTCTAATAGTCTGGGTTTTTAGAGACATTTATTTGCTATCATTTTCTGCTCATAGAGATTATTCAAAAGACCATACCTATGATAATAATCTTATTCACTTTAGCCTTTCATTACCTACAAAACATTTTTATCTGATATTCCCAGAAAATATGTATAGATGAAAAATACTAGTTATGCTTCTTTCAATTTTATAATGAGGAAACTGAGTCTCAAAGTGGTTAATAAACTTGCGTAAGACCACATAACTAATAAATAGCAGTACCAGAACTCAAACAGGTTTTCTGACTTTTCATCCCATGATCCTGTGCTTCAGTGAAAAAAACGTGATGAATCATATGCAGCAAATCAATGCAAAAGAAAAATCTTAAATGTGTTTTGAAGCCAGAGGAGGTTTTCATGTTTTCTAAAATATTCTCCTCATAAGCATCTTAGTTTCAATAGAACACTGTTACAGTAACATACACCTATGGGTCATAGAGAAATACGATAACCATTGATAGTCCTGACTTTCAGATTTTTCTAAGAATTGTCTGTACAAAGCACTTTAATATCTACAGTTTCTCCCTCTTGAAATACGAAGAATAGAAGCAATATTGGCTCTGCTGCTGCTTGCTCAGTATGTTCTGTTGTAGTCAACAAACCCTGTGTTACTGGTTTAAGCAGAAAGTTACTTCTTGAGAGACAGGGCGAGCTTTCTGCAAGCAGAGAATCTATGTAAGACTAAAGAGGCTGACTCCAAGCTGAGCTCCTGAAGAGACACCCAGAGCTACATCTCAGAACCAACCTACCAAGAAAGAAACTGCTGCCTCTGCCATTACCAGTAAGTGGCTAAATCAGGTCGCTGCTACCATCACTGCCAATAATAGAGCCTTTCTCAATGCAATTGTCTAAATGAGTGTCCCCTGCTCAAAATTCATGAGCTGAAATCCTAACTTCCAAGGTGATGGTATTAAGAGCTGGGGATCTTTGGGAGGTGCTTAGATTATAAGGGTCCTGCCTCATGTATAGGATTAGCACCCTTATGAAAGTGGTTACTGAGAGGCCCCTTGCCTTTCTATCATGTGAGGATACAATGAGACGTCTGCAACCCAAAAGGGGGCTTACTTGATCATATCAGCACCCTGATCTTGGATTTCCAGCCCCTAAAACTGCAAGAAATTAAATGTCTGTTGTTTATAAGCTGCCCAGTCCATGGTACTTTGTTACAGCAGGCCAAATGGAATAAGACACTTTGCCTAAATACCTGCTGCAAAATGGAGACTCAGCACCATACCTCTTTCCTCCACACAACTCAGTTCTGTGTGAAGTCTCTCACAGGTCCATCTGCTGGGTAGAATCTAAATCGTTTATTCTTCTCCAGGAGTAAAATTTTCATTTGTTAATTTTCTCACTGGGATAATAAGACATAAATCCAATGCAATTATTATAAAATGAGAAGGCTTTTAAAAATATTTTTTCCAACCAGATATAACAGAAGTCCATCACAGAGTTTGTTTTAATGAGAATAATAACAGAACCTATCACATGGTATTGTCATATAGGTTAAGTGAAAAAGAATATGTAAAAACTTAAAATAATATAAAGGAAATGATCAATAGACATTATATATTATAAAGGGTTGCTAAGTAGAATCTTTCCTATTATTCTGGAATTGGCAGTGAGACCTCAAAAATTGAGGATGCAAAGTTTTTCAATAAAGGTACAAGCAACCGTGGAGCCAGATAGCCCCTCCAGGATCTTGTAAAAGATGAATACATGCTCTCTGCTGCTCCGAACATCTCTTACGACACTCTCCAGAGACTTACACAGAAGACTAGGGAGGGACAAGGGCAAGAGTGGGATGAGGATCCACAGACTCACACATGACTGATTCTGAAGTCTCGACAGGCTACTAAAGCATTTCCTCAGGAAAGGAAGAAGGAAAGTGAGTACTCAACCACCAAAGTCCAGTGACGGCTCCACCTAAAGGACTGCTTGCAAGATCTGGGGGTGTCTCCCAGAAAGAGAGACTAGCATCTCATTTCTAGTGTTACCTGCTAATCTGCTCAACTCCCCAGAACCTGTCTGAACTGACAAGAGAATCGAACACGGATGGCAGAAGTGAAGGAAGGGAAGGGAAGCGATGTGGTGTCTGGTAATGTTTAAGTGTATGAGTGATGCATGATGTGTGAGTGATGTATGAGTTTCTCATATGTCAGGAGAACACTATGGAAGGTAGTTCCTGGCCTGAGTTGTGAGCTCACACCCTAAATAAGAGAGTTCTCTGTAGCTTCAGGAAGCAGCACAAGCTTATGGCCATCAGATATACTGACGACGAAGGAAGCTGGGGGCCAAGGGAGAAGTCTGAGCCAGACACAGATCTTCCATGAAAGTAACTATGAAGTGGGAGTCCTTTCCATGGGCCATGTAAAAAGTTTACACAGGTGTCCACACATCTGTGTACTTCTTCCCACTTCATCTCCTTTCTTCCTAGCCCAGCACACCAACTGATGGTGTGCTGATGGGAGGGCAGTGGAATTTAATAGCAAGCCCCCCACCACCAACTGCATGGCCCCTCAAGCCACTGATGAACCCTGAATTAAGAAGAGGAAATAGATGTGACTAGAATTTTATATTAGATTGGACTTAATAACTGAAACTTATTTGGAAGCTATGAGGTCTGACCAAGATATTAGTATCTAAGAAAACTGGATTCAGCAGAATGAGGTCAAAGGTACTGGCTAAAAATTAAAAAAAAAAAAAAGAAAGAAAAAGAAGAAATTAGACCCTTGCGTGTTTATATTCCACTAGGATAAACTTTTAAAATCCAGTTACAATGGGATTGTCTATGGAGAAGGCAATGGCACCTCACTCCAGTACTCTTGCCTGGAAAATCCTATGGATGGAGGAGGCTGGTGGGCTGCAGTCCATGAGGTCGCTGAGTCGGACACTACTGAGCGACTTCACTTTCATTTTTCACTTTCATGCATTGGAGAAGGAAATGGCAATCCACTCCAGTGTTCTTGCCTGGAGAATCCCAGGGACGGGGGAGCCTGGTGGGCTGCCATCCATTGGGTTGCACAGAGTCAGACACAACTGAAGTGACTTAACACCAATTCACCACCCTACTTTTCTATCAGGACTTGGTTCACCTTAGAAAGATAAGGCACCTAGAATCAAGAAGTCAGTGGCCTCAGCCAGGGCCATGAAAGTGTCTCACCATCCTTTAAACCTTTTCTCACCTAACATAACTCCAGTTTTCACACTCTGTGGCCAAGAGAGATGGAGAACAACCTACTGTGGGTTTTGTTTTGTTTTTTCCTCTTTAACAGTTGTTTTCTCACCTACTTATTTGGACCCAACACAGATCTGAACTGGAGCAGTCCCAAGGGGAAGGTGTCTTCATGCTCTCTCTTAGACCATGATCTGCTTCTCCACAACCACTGAATTACAATGTTGGGTAAGATAGAACAGCTTTCGAAACTTAAAAGATCATTAACTCACTAGGAATTTTGTGAAAATGTAAATTCTGATTTTATAGGTCTATGGAAAAACCTGGAAAATGGCATTTCTAACACATTCTCGAGTTCATGGACCACCTCTTGTGTGGCAAGGTTCTAGAGTGGAGAACTCTCCATCTCGTTAAATGAGAGAACCGAAAACAAACAAAACCCACAAAGCTTTCCAGATCCTCTGAAAAGACATCAATAAGAGCAAACAAATAGGAATTCTATATATTCTACCATTACAACATTGCTCAGACTGTACTCTGCATAATAGAAGAGTAGATTTTTTCATATCCACATCTCTTTTCAGGTAATGTTTATCACCTGATAGCAGTCATATTTTTCTTTGTAATATTGGAGATATTCTTAGAATATTTAACAAAATTCATTTCTCATCTGAGAAAATCAATTGAAGTCAATATTTAAAAGGTGATAAGCAGTGACAGAAGGAGTCAGTCTGTAAGTTCAACTCAAGAAGAGAAAGAAAATGTGGGGAATCACATTTTCTTGCAAATGTGGTCCACATATGAGGAATCACAGAATTCCTTCCAAATGAATTCTGTTCAATTCCATAGAAGTACAAGAGTTCAACTTGTCTTTCACTTACATAGAATTACTCTACTTCTCTTTTTCATGCTCTTATGTCATTGTTTATATTTAATAAAATCAAGTATCAGGTATTTTGGGGATAGTCATAGATTTAAATACTCTCATCTGTGGACAAACTATTTGACCTAATGTTGGGAAGACCCCTTGGAGAAGGGAAAGGTTACCCCACTCCAGTATTCTGGCCTAGAGAATTCCATGGACTGTATAGTCCATGAGGTGGCAAAGACTCAGACACGACTGAACAACTTTCATTTTCACTTTTTACTGTCAATGAGGGTACAGCTCAGCAATCTAACAAACATTCCAGTTGATTTTGACACACCAAAATGTGAGAATCACAGCTATCGACCTACAGCTTTCAAACCAGGTCTCAAGCCTCTCTCCTCATCCACCATCCCCTGGCCCCCACCACAAGTTCCTGATTCAGACTGAACTGTCCTAAAGTGGGCTGGCCACCTGTATTTTTTCAAAACTCCCCAGATGAGTCTAGTGTTCTAATATCCAAATAAGGTTGGAAACCACTGCTTTAAGATGCGTGTGCTCCTTGGTACTGAATCACCCAGAAACAGATGTGCAGTTGAGAGCAGAGCTGAGATCTAAATCTACACTTTTGGATTCCAGAACGCAACACTATGCTGACATCTTGGTTTCTGGTTCCTCTGTTCCAGGTCCATGTAAGTATATCCATTTTCACCCAAACTTCACCCTTATGACCATCTGTGATTCCTTTAAGCTTGCTTCAATAGTATTTTTCATCATGGCGCCTTCATCCTGAGATTGCTTTCTCTCAACCCTTATATCTTAGGTCACATGCACATTGAAACCCTCCTTCCTCATGCCCCTTTGCTCTCTGCTCAGCACACAAGAGCACAATCATTTGGAGATCAAAATTCTGTCTTTGTCAATACTTGAAATTTCAGGATGTTAAAGCTGAAAGGATCTCTGGGATCCTCAGGTCTAGCTCCTTTTTATTGCTAATTAGTATAATTATGCTAGATTTTCCAGATGAGATCTTCTTACATACATTTCCTTCAGAGGATACGCAGGTAGTACAAAACAAGCCTTCTAACACAACATGCCAAAGGAGAACTTATTCATTCGAACAAAGAGGCATAGAATTGGCAAAGTCACCCATACAAATTTCTATTTTTTGTTTACTGTGGTGCTATGACTCATGTGCTCTAAAATCCAAATACAATGCTCAAGTGGAGAAAAATCCACATGAAAGAGGCTAGGAAGGGATTAGTGAGGAATACAAAATCCCAAGCCTATGTAATCATCTATGCCTTGTCTCAAAGCACCAGATCATATTGGAGCTTAAAACTGGAACATGCTGCTGCTGCTAAGTCGCTTCAGTCATGTCCGACTCTGTGCAGCCCCATAGACAGCAGCCCACCAGGCTCCACCATCCCTGGGATTCTCCAGGAAAGAACACTGGAGTGGGTTGCCATTTCCTTCTCCAATGCATGAAAGTGAAAAATGAAAGTGAAGTCACTCAGTCGTGTCCAACTCTTAGCCACCCCATGGACTGCTGCCTACCAGGCTCCTCCATCCATAGGATTTTCCAGGCAAGAGAACTGGAGTGGGGTGCCATTGTCTTCTCCAAAAATTGGAACATAGAGATCAAAAAATAGCATTAAAAATATTGAGAATCTTGAAAGTGGAAAGCATTATCTTCAACTACTAGACCTTTTTTAGGAACCTAAATATGAATGGGGAATGCTTTCCTAGAGTTAAACTATATGGCATATTATGGGTTAAATATGAATAACATTAAAATGAAAACTAATTAAATTGAGAATAATTCAGTGCCCCCTGATAATAATGCTTCTCTGCCTCAGATTTCTCATCCATAAATCAAGATAAAGCACTTCCCCTACAAACCTCATTACATTTTCCCAAAGATAACATAACCAAGCATGTTAGTATCTATGGCCACATACTGTGTCTTTGCCTAGTAATTAGTATTTTAGCTTTCCCTGTGGGCAAAAGTGCAGATGCTCTGGGTCACAGCTTTGAGAGGAGAACCATGATATAAGGCCCTGAATGGAGCATCTTTAAAAAAAAAAAAAAAAAGACACCTGCAGCAGCTGTCAAATTCTATCAACTACTGATATGTTCAAAGGATCAAATCCCACCAAGATAGACAGCTTAACAGGAATGCTCAAGTAACTTTTTCTAACACAAAAATTTCTTTTAAAGTCATTACCTGCCCTGTGGACTGTAACTTCTGGTTATTGATCATTTTAGAAAATGAAACTGGACAAAAACCTAACCAGGAGAAAGGTGACCCCAAATCATCTTATAAGTCTCAACACAGTGAGGGCTGAAATAGGCACATTTGGCTTTTCTGACAATATGTTCATTCTTGGACAATTTATAAGAAAGCCCAATGGTATCACTATCAGACAACGTTCATGCGTATAAATGGTTTCTGTTTTAACCCGAGTCGATTGGAAAATAAAAAGAACTGCAAGTCAGAGAAAATATCCAGAACCCTAGGGATGGTTTTAAATACTGCTAGTTGGCAATAAATACTTTTGTCATATTGCAAAATGACAGCTGCCTAACTAGTGTATTTTTTTTATAATCTGTATATAAGAAAACAGTAATCTCTAATTAACACAACATAAAAACAATACTTGGTGAAAAATAATCCAACACTGAAAATAACCGACAGGATTTGAAAGGCACTATTTATAGGAAGATTCAATGTGTGTGGAATCACCACTGGTTTCCAGAGGCGTGCCTGGCTTGTGCCTTGCTTTGAACTGCATTAGTCTAATCATCACAGTCCAGATTGCCCAAAGTCAAAATGCAACAGGCTTCCTTCAGTTTCTTATACCTGCTCCTGCTGCTGCTGCTGCTGCTGCTGCTGCTGCTGCTAAGTCGCTTCAGTCGTGTCTGATTATGTGTGATCCCATAGACGGCAGCCCACCAGGCTCCCCCGTCCCTGGGATTCTCCAGGCAAGAACACAGTTACAGAATCTTTAGCACCAGAGGAGACTTGTGAAATGGCCAGTTCTGAACATCGTGCTCCCTAGCCCCCAGCTGAGCTGATGAAGTCATCACTGACCCACAATGGCCCCTTCTTTGAAGAACAGAGACCTCTCTTAAGAGATCTTCTCAAGAGAGTCCATTAAATATACCGGACAGGGTGTGGGCAGGAAACAGATGGTTCAACCAAATCAAGATAATTCAAACAGAGTTTAGTAAAGACACTATTTTTATCAAAGGAAAATCCTCAGCTTGTAAGGAACGTAGGGACTATAGGGGTGAGGGGCAAAGGGGACAATAAGAAGGGTCACATAGGGATAGGCCTAAGGGTACTTATGACCTTTATTTGAGGGACAAAGTCAGTCCAAGGTGAGCTCACAGAAAAAGATACAAACTCCCTCCAGGCTCCTGCTGGGTCTCAGCACTTACCAAACTCAAAGAAAACCAGAAGACTAGGAAGCTTTCTGATGTGATCCCCAGCCCCCTGGGACAGAGAGGTCAGAGAAGGACAGAGAGTATGTCTGGACAGCAGGGCAAAAGGCAGTTACCCAGCACTCGAGGTGATTCACTCTAGAGCACATAGCTATTGAGTCACAGGAAAGAGTAAAAAACATATGCTTTCTTAGTCTTTTCTCAAGCCTTTTGTTTGCACACTACTCTGTGTGTGCACACATTCACCTGGGTGCATGCGCACAGGCAAGTACACCACACGTGCACCTTGAAGGGGGAGCTGGCTTCTGAGCACATTCATCTGGGACTGGTCACCTCTAAATGGCTCTTCAGATCTCTAAATGGCTCAGGCCCTGCACATGGAGCACTCTGTGGCATGCTGGAGCCAACCAACCTGATCAGAGGGTTGCCTTTACATGATCCCAAATTAGCTCAACTTTCTAACCCATGACATTACTGAAAATGTCAACCTGTCTTCAACCCAGTGTTATTTTAGAAAGTCTTGCACCCATAATTAACTATGGGTGTCATGTCCCAATCTCCTGTGTACTTAGTGAAAGTAAACAAAGAGGATTTATTAGCGACTGGGCCATTCAAGATTGTTTAAAATGCCATAATACCTCAGCCACTACTGCTAGCTAGAAAGCCTCCCTCTTTCTCTTAAGCTCATACCATGAAAATATACATTTTTGAAAGCACAGATTTGGGTTGTGACTTCTCTGCCTATAAATCTTACAACAGGACCATATTTCTAGACACTCAGTAAAAAATATTTTGGTATGATATTAATATAGAATGTTTTACCAAGAACTTCAGTTTCCTACTCTAATTTTATACTGCATAGACAGGATATTAAATTTCCATATGGATTACTACACGTTCACTTACTTTGGTATAAACAAATCAAATCAGAACTAGAGCAATCAACCAGAAAACAAGCATCCTCATTTTCACACTCAGTTCACATCAGTTATTGACTCTCTACTGTCACCTAAGTCACAAACCAAAAATGGTACTATTTGCTAAGAAATTCAGCAACAGGTAACACAAATAATTATCATGAAATATCATCCTGCTTTAAGCTACTCTGTCATCAAAAGCACTGGAAGTGTTATTCATAGGTATGCATAATACTGGTAAATATTTATGATTTTTTAAACTATATGATTTATGTGAAAGGCTTTTCACTACAAAAAGTGAGAGTTTCTAGATTAAAGTCACTAAAAGAAATTCTGGTTAGACATTAACAACAAAAAGAAGGTCATAAAAGAAAAACCAGTAATATAATCTCATCCACACACTCATGTTTGCAGACCACCTTCACTCTTACAAGACTGTGTAAGACCCTTCATGTGATATGTGATATCACATAAGACTCTTCATGTGATAAGAACCTCTCGTAACAGTTGAGACTTAGTAGTTTAACGGGTAAAAGACAATGAAGTAAGCAAAGAGATAAGAGAGAGAATACAAAAGGAAATACATTATCAATTACTTCACCATTCATGTTCCATATTCATCTTACCATATTTATTTATCCTACAAGCAAACTTTCCAGTTATCTAACTCAGTGAAAGAGCCAGAAACAAACCCAGATTTCCTGAATCCTCTGGTGTAATTCCCACCAAATTATTCTGATAATTCTTCTCTATTTGGATTGACCTCACACTTCCACCTTTCTAAGCAGAGTTCTTCAGAATAAAATGGACATCTGTTAAAGTTGAGATAAACTGTTAGAAATCAAAAGCAATTAAAAATCACATGCCACCTCTTTACCTGAAGTAATCTTACTCCAACAATCTTTGGCTCAGCTAATAAAGTAATGCTGCCACTAGGTTATAATCTCCTAGGTGGGGTTTGTTTAAATGTAGAAATTATTTTTTGATGATTCTTCTCTTTGAAGATCTCAGATTGTGTACAAAGTTACATTTAAACACCATATTTGTGGATCCTCCAGTCAGACAAATAAATACAATCAGTGAGTGGCCAAATACAAATGTAACTGAAAATTAACCATGGCAACAGATATAGCTGGTATATTTCTTTTAGGGCAGTGTTTCCACCTTTATGTGGTTTTTCTTCCACCCCCCTACCAACATGCTAACTCAGGTTCATGCTCTCTCAACACCTGAAAGCACTGTTCTTGAGTCGGCCATATAGCTTCTGCTCCTCTGATCTGTCCTCAATGTAGAGTAAAAGCAGAGAGTGGAGACAGTTTCAGTAAATGAACTAATAATAAAGCCCAAACCAAGTAAATACTATCTCTACAACCATATAGACATATACAAACACATCTGTATTAGGGTTCTCCAGAGAAACAGAACCAATAGGATACTACAAATGACTCGGCATATGAATTTTCTCATTGAAATTTAAACACTTGAGGTGAGTAATAATCTCTCCAGGTTAGATGTAGAAACTAGGGCTCAAATTGGTTTAGCAACTAGCCCAAGATTGGCTAGTAAATCATAGAACCCAGAATCTCAATCTATAATCTTCCATGTCTGATTTAACCTCATAATCTTATCCATATTTAAACCACACTCCAAAACTACATTGTGTGGTTATATGCATTTTAGCAGCACAACTGGCAAAAGTTAACTCCCTTGGGATCTATGGCAAACCCAATCCCTTTGGTAAGTGATTCTTTTCCCTGCCCTGCACACTCTACTTTCTCCTTAAGGAACCATCAGCAGTCCTGTGCAACTGAGCTTTCATCAAGTTTCATCTCTTACAGGAAACCTTCCTCATGTCACAGCTTGATTTCAGCACCCTTCTTCTGCTTTGCTACATCCATAGCATACCTCTATTACAGCATCTGTCACATTGTAATCCTATCTACCGCTCATCTGTCCCCACAAAACCAGGGAACTTGAAAAATAGGGCTGTGTTCTCCTCATCATTATCCTGTACCACACTCACTCTCCCACTATAGGCTTTCAGGCAGAGCTGGAGCAAAGAAAAGAAATAGCTCTAAATCAAGTTTAAAGCTTTAATGATCTCTTAAACTGGAAATTAGACTGAGTTGAGGCAGCATTTGTGACTTAGGTGACTAAAAGAATGTCAGTTCCTCAAGAGTGGACAAAACACCTATAGGACTTAATGGGTTCTCATCTAGGGGCTGAGAAAGTCTTTAAGATGGAGGGAACAAAAATATAATTTTGCACTTTAGTTACAACAGACTTATTCAACAAACTTGTCACTTTGTATCCCCAGTGCCTAGGACTCTGAAGAAAATATAGTACAGTATCCGACATTTATTACACATTTGCTGTGCTAAGAAGGGATGTAGAAACCTGCTTCTGAAGCAGGATAAGGCAATTTACACATTTTATCGTTTAACTCTCATAGGAGTCTTATGATATAGGTCTTATGATAGATCTTCCCATATACAGACATGGAAACCAAGACCAGGGAAATTAAGTGACTTGCCTGAGATCTTCCTGAAAGTGAATGGAGGGTTCCAACCCAGACTATCTGTCTCCAGAGGCTATAGTTTTAACCAATACCTAAGACATCACCCATTCAGAGAGGACTTCAAGGAGAATGCAGGAAGAAGGAATAGAGGAATTCCAAGCAGAGGAAATTGCAGGTTCAAAGTGGTGGAAGTGTAGAGGAGCCTGGCATATTTGTTGTTCAGTCACCCAATCAGGTCCCACTCTTTGCAACCCCATGGACTGTAGCCCACCAGGCTCCTCTGTCCATGAGGATTCTCCAGGCAAGAATACTGGAGTGGGTTGCCATGCCCTCCTCCAGGGGATCTTCCCAACCCAGGGATGGAACCCAGGTCTGCTGCATTTCAGGTGGATTCTTTACCATCTGAGCCACCAGAGCATATTGGGAGAATGGCTAAGAGCTTCCAGGAGCTGGGCTTTAGGAGGAGTGAGTGGGTGCCACTGGGCAGGGTGTGGGAACCTGGCTGTGAGGGGACTTGTGTGGCATGATGAAGGTCTGAGCATCACAGGGGTCTGCAGTGGAGGGAACTGCTCTGGCAGCAGTGACGGCAGACGGAGAGAAACTCAGACGGACTGGGAAGCACAGATCTGCTGGACTCTGTTGACCACAGTCTGAACTAAGGCAGGAGAAAGGAAGGTAGAGAGGACAGAGGCTTGCATTCAAAAGACAGTGCTAAGGTATAAGCAAAGGTGTCGATGAACAATCATAAATATGAGGGGTAAATGGAAGGGAGGGGGAAATGGTGACCTTGGGGCTTGTGGTGGAGGATGACTGAGGCACCGGGTTGTGAGGGGAGGTGATGGATCCAGGTTGGGGTGGGCAGAGTCTGAGGAACCAGAATATCCACAGGAGATGTTTACAGACCTGTTCAGAGCACAGGAGAAGGGTCTTTCATAGAATATCAAACTGTAAACTTTTGCTGAAAGTTTCTCTTCTAGTTCACGTTTATGCACTGATATCTGGGTTGAAGCTCTGGAAGTGAGTGATATCATCAGGGAAGCTTACAGAGGAAATGAAAACAAGGGAACCCTCTGTCCCTCTGTTTAACGTTTAGGTTGTGCTCAGGTTCTTTTGATTCAAAGGCACTTTTATTATCATTCTATGATTTCTGACTGGATTATATCCTTTAATTACACTTTATTCTTTATTTCCATTTTATTACTAAGATGCTTAGTGGCTTTTTTTCTATATCAAACATTGGCTCCATAAATATATAGACACACACACTATATTAGGGTTCTCCAGAGAAAGAGACCAATAGGATATAGACAGATATATAAAAAGAGATTTATTATGAGAACTGGTTCACACAAATATAAAGACAAAGAAGATATGCTGTCTTCAAGTTGGATACCCAAGAAAACCAATGGTCTAATTCACTTTGAGACTAAACGCCTGAGACTCAAGGGGCTGAGGGCCTGATGATGTAAGTCCTGTTCTGAGTCCAACAGCCCAGGAACCGGGAGCATTGATGTCAGAGGGCAGAAGACGGATGTCTCAGCTCAAGCAGAGAAAGTGAACCCACTCTTCCTCTACCTTTTTGTTCTCTTCAGGCTCTCAACAAATTGGATGATACCACCCACACTGAGGAGGGCCATCTTCTTTACTCAGTTACTGATTCAAATGTTAATCTCTCCTGCAGACAGCCTCAGAGACACTTCATAAAAACTGTTTTACTAGCTATCTGGGCATTCCTTACCCCAGTCAAGCTGACACATAAAATTAGCTATTACAAGTCCACCCCTTGTCAACTTGAGCCACTAAGCACATAGCTCAGTTGGTAAAGAATCTGCTTTCAATGCAGGAGACCTGGGTTCGATTCCTGGGTTGGGAAGATCCCCTGGAGAAGGAAATGGCAACCTACTCCAGAATTCTTGTCTGGAGAAGCCCATGGACAGAGGAGCCTGGCGGGCTACAGTCCATGGGATCGCAAGAGTCGGACACGACTTAGAGACTGAACCACCACCTTATCAACTTGGCAGCCATAGGCATCTCCCTGGTGGCTCAGTAGAAAGGAATCAGCCTGTCAATGCAGGAGACACAGGCTCAATCCCTGTGTCAGGAATATCCCCTGGAGAAGGAAATAGCAACCCACTCCAGTATTCTTGCCTGGGAAATCCCATGGACACAGGAGCCTGGTAGTCTACAGTCCAAGGGATTGCAAAGAGTCAGACATGGCTTAGTGACTAAACAACAACAAACCATCTTTAATCTCCAGATGATAACAAAGTCATAATTCCACTTAACATATCAATACAACTATCCTACATACAACAAAAAACGCACTAATACCTTTCCCAGAAAAAGAGGTAAAGTCCTTGAGTGACGTTTACTCTTCTGATATCCAATAACTTAAATTCTATAATGTAAAATCAACAATATATAAATTTTAATATCAAGTCAATATATCTTACCTTACATGATAAGGGAATAATACAAGAAAGAAAGATGTTATACATACATACACAAAAATATCCATAAAAAATAAAGAGGAAATATTCGTAACCATTACAGGCCTTATTTGTATAAGTGCTCATGTGATTGTAGCTGATATTATAACTACTTTCTTCTGCCAGTCATTCTGTATTCTCTGCCTTTGCCAAGCACCTCAGCTGGTCATGACTCTCTACCTGGCAGGGTGATTCCCCCTTCATTCCTGAAGGGTCTAGGCCATTAGTTCTATTTGGATGTGGTTACTATAACTTCTCCTGACCATATTACAGACCCTGGAGAAGGAAATGGCAACCCTCTCCAGTATCCTTACCTGGAAAATCTCATAGACAGAGGAACCTGGTGGATTGCAGTCCATGGGGTCACAGGAGTCGGGCACGACTGAGCAACTATAACACAACACACATATTATACAAGTTTTAGTAATACTAAATAGTAATACTCATGGCAGTACTAAGCAAAACCTCAGAGATCTCCTTTATTCCAGACATACTTTTCCTTATATCCATTGCAGACTGGCAATCCAAGTTCCCTTTGAAAATCAGGATCAATTATCCCAACCAGCACAATAATACACTTCTTTGGTTGCTGAGTCAGTCATGAGGAGTCCAAAGTGGCCAGAACTTAACCTCCAGTTTAAAGAATCATTTTGCTTCCTAGTAGAAGCATTCCACCCTTTGGAACCAAGACCCCTAGACCAGCATAAAGTTAAATGAACAGATAGCAAAAATTTTACTAGTAGGTTACTGCAGGTAATACAGAGTAGTGCCATTCCCATTCCACACCTTGATTCCTGAATCCTCGAACCCTAGCTATGGAAAAAACAGCACCATATATTGTCTGCTGATCTCAGAGCATATACAGCCTTTTACGGAACTCTGCTTCAGCTCTGCAAGAAACTGCCACCTAACTGGCATGGTAAATTAGTCTTCCAATGAGTATTCTACCACTCTGTCAAGCCAGTTGCCTCAGGATGGTAGAGAACATGGCAAGAGCAGCGAATTCCATAAGCATGGCCCACTGCCATCAAGGACTTTCATCTTAATAACTCATTTCATTATCAATAAACTGTATTCATTAAGTGATAGCTCACAGACAGAATTTTTGCAAATCCATCTGTAGTAGCCAGATCCCTTTCTTGGCAAACTATCAGGTAATGAGCAGCTGGAATTTTCTTTGTCTTAGGCAGCAATATTATCTCAGGCTATACAGAACCCCACTGGCTTAGTAAACACAATAGGAAATGCATTATTTATATTGGTCTTCATTAATAATTAATAAAATTACAGGTGCATGATATTTCCAGGCTCCAAAGCTCACATCAGTGAAAATGGTACATGAATGCCTTCTCCCAAAAGATCACGATTAAACGATAGCTGCTGACTCTATGGTTTTTAATTAATTTGTGTGACCTTCTCACACCGAAGCTGGAAAACAATGAGGTAAATTTTCAAGTAGACAAATGTGAACTTCTTGTTCTCAAGTGTTAAAATTGCATCAGATTCATTATTTACCTTACTGCATATATCTAAAGAAATGATTATTACTAAATTAGTCTAAAGTCACAGGGAAAAAAATGAACAGAATAAAATCCTTACAGCAGTATGTGATTTGACTTTCAAACTAATTTTTTTTAATCACTTTGCCTATCATCCATTCTGATCTTCTTTTTTACCAATATTATGATGTTTCACCTGTTCACATAGACATTTCATTTGTTCATTCGGAACAAATAGTTAATGAGCCCTGCTGCTACTGCTACTGCTAAGTCACTTCAGTTGTGTCCGACTCTGTGCAACCCCATAGACGGCAGCCCACCAGGCTCCCCCGTCCCTGGGATTCTCCAGCCAAGAACACTGGAGTGGGTTGCCATTTCCTTCTCCAATGCAGGAAAGTGAAAAGTGAAAGTGACGTCGCTCAGTCATGTCCAACTCTTAGCAACCGCATAGACTGCCGCCTACCAGGCTCCTCCATCCATGGGATTTTCCAGGCAAGAGAACTGGAGTGGGGTCCCATTGCCTTCTCTGTAACAAGCCCTACTGGCCAATAAATAATAGTACTTTTAAAATAATAATAACTTCTCATATTTATAAAAGCTCCTGTGAAATTTTTAAATGCTATCAAAAATATGATTTTATTTTCATGGTATATGCTAGCCTCAAGATACAAAGATGATTGAGATCCTGCATTCAGCATGCTTAAGTCTATTAGTAAAAAAAAATAAAATATGCACCACAAATGATCAAACTATGAATCAGGAAATAGAAACACATGCTCTTCTCTACTCAGAACTCTTGGAAAGTAGGGTCCTCTCTCCTTCCTCTTGACTGCCAGTATCTAGCTCCATAGTTGACACGGGGCTTGATGACTGAGTTAAGAGCCCTAAGAAAAGGCTCCTGTCCTGTGTGTCACAAACTGTGCTGAAAACCCAAGGTAGAGCAATATAGGAAACAGACCAGCTCCTGCCCTAATGCACTGATATTCTAATGGGAGAAACAACCATTAATATGGAAGCAAAAAAAAAAAATGTAATGGGCTTGGTAAGTTCCAAGAAAAAAGTAACAGATGCTGGAACAGGAAATGATGGGAGGTGAGCAGAACAGGAGGGTAACCTTAGACCAGGAGGGCAAAAGTTGCTCTGACCTGAGAAAATGATGTTTAAAATGAATTAAAAGGAGCCACCCATGGAAGGAAGCAGGTAAGAAGCATCCAGGGCAGAGGGAAACAGAAATTACAAAAGCTTTAAGGTGGGAAAAGCATAGAGAAGGAATTGCAGGGCCACAGGAGCAAAGCAAAGAGACCAAGTGAAACCCCAGTTAGAGGAGAAGGTACCTTGGTCTAAACAGTGGAGATGGAAAGATACTAGTAGGTTTCAGATGGATCTGAAGACATGGCTTCCTTGCTCTTGATTCTTTTATAATATAATCTCAATTACTTTTTATCTTCTAGAAATGCTTTACATTTTTTTGATTTTCTAATACACTTATGGATTTTTTCAATCTTTGAGGGGAAAATTTAAAATAACAAGACTTTTCTAATATTTCAAAGAATGTTACAGTCCTTCAACTCATGTATACAAAACACTTTAAAGTAAGCAAAATTTGAGCTTACAATATTATTATTTTCCCAATCCTATCCTCTTTTTTTGTGATCAGTATCTTGGCTTGGCTCACTTGAAAATAGAGGCAGAAACAAAGATGAATTTCTTTCCAGGGAGTGGGATCCAGGTAGCAGGAACTGGAGGCAGTGAATGGAGTGGAAAAGCTGGGAGAACCAACAGAAATACACATGATAGAGTTGGCTGCTATCGGGGTGCCTGACTACTCCCTCCCACAGGACCTTCTGAGAAGGAAGTCCATCTCCTTCTCAGATGGGAGACTATCTTTGGGAAGAAGAAGATACAAAAGGAAGCATTCATTCACCATCTGGTCTCCTATCTACCAAAGATTCATTCTCTAAGACCTGAAATCCCTTAACTTCTGAGTTGTGCGTGTGAGCCCAGAGGCAATTCCCACACTGCCCTGCTTTACAATCCCAGTTGCCCTGCTGCTCCCACCCGATCATTGTAGCATCAGTAGAGAAATCCTTGGACAGAAAGTGTTCAGATGGGGGCAGGTGTAAGTTAAATGGCGGATGTCATATGCCATTTACTGCTGTCAAAGATCTCTGAATGGACATTGTTCATTAGCACAATATATATGGATATGTTAGAGGCTGCACAAGTTGAAAACCTCCAGGACTCCACTCCACAAGGCTTGCTAAAATAACATGGGAATATTTTAACTCAACTATACACATTAAAACAATTCTTTACACAATCATCAGTTCAATTCATTCACTCAGTCATGTCCAACTCTCTGCAACCCCAGGGACTGTAGCACACCAGACTTTCCTGTCCATCATCAACTCCCAGAGCTTACTCAAACTCACATCCATCAAGTCGGTGATACCATCCAACCATCTCATCCTCTGGAGTGGGTAGCCTTTCTCTTCTCCAGGAGACCTCCCCAACCCAGGGATTGATCAAACCCAGGTCTCCTGAATTGCAGGCAGATTCTTTTACCAGCTGTGCCTCAAGGGAAGCCCTCTTTACACAAGGAAAGGATGTAAATGGGCCCTTCTCCTATGCAGGCCATGTAAGAGATTGCTTATTTTGCATTTTACTACAGTCATTTGCTCATAGCAGATTTGTCAGGTTTTATTTTTCATTGCTTTCTAAGGAAAGCAAATTTTGGTATCTGAAGGAATTTCTATTTGTTAAACAGAAGTAAAACTTTTATTCCTCGTATAATAGGGACTTTTATTCCTTGTATAATAATTTGATGATACTGTAGGCAGTTATAACTAGGGAGTGGGAGTATCAAAGTTTGAATTTTAAACTGTTACAGCACTACATGGCTCTGGCGAAGAAAGGAAAAACTGAGAACTGAGAATCCCAGGTACAGATCTAGAAAATCTAAGGCAGGAGCAAGAAGGCAGAAAATCTAAGGCAGGAGCAAGAAGGCAGATGGGAAAAGCGAGGGAGGAAATCTGGTAGCTCTGAGGAGGGGAAGAAGAATTGGAACATAAGACAGGGCTCACCGAGGTTTGTGTGCAAACCATGAAACAGCAGGATGGTGCTATGCCAACCTCCTCTTTGTCATTCCGTGCCACTTCAGTAAATACTTTATGCATGTGTATTAGTTGCTCAGCTGTGTTTGACTCTTTGTGAGCCAATGGACTATAGCCCACCAAGCTCTTCTGTCCATGGAGTTCTGGTAAATATTTTATTGTTCTCTAATTCCCTGATGGCTCAGCAGATAAAGAATCTGTCTGCAATGCAGCAGACCCAGTTTCAATCCCTGGGTTGGAAAAATCCCCTGGAAGAGGAAATGGCACCCCACTCCAGTATTCTTGCCTGAAAAAACTCATAGACAGGGAAGCCTGGTAGACTATAGACCATAGGGTCCCAAAGAGTTGGAAATGACTAAGCAGCTAAGCGCATGCACACACACACGTTTTTATTGATGTGAAATTCTGTTTGAGAGAAAATAAAATAGAAAAGGACAATGAAAAGACGGAAGGGAAGAGAGGGGGGAAGGATGAACTTTTACTATTAGTAAACCAGTTTTCCCTCTAAATAAATATTGAACACAAACACACATTTGATGACTATCGGTTGAAGCAATGCATTTTTTTAATTCTATAGGCTGCCACAATTTTTCTAGACCTGACTAAGTCTTATTTCTACAAACTAAATAAAAGAGCTTTCAGTGACATAACGCAGGACATAACTAACAGTGTATGCTCTACTACAGAAGCCAGTCAGAGAAGGCAGTGGCACCCACTCCAGTGCTCTTGCCTGGCAAATCCCACGGGCGGAGGAGCCTGGTAGGCTGCCGTCCATGGGGTCGCTGAGAGTTGGACACGACTGAGCGACTTCACTTTCACTTTTCACTTTCATGCATTGGAGAAGGAAATGGCAACCCACTCCAGTGTTCTTGGCTGGAGAATCCCAGAGACGTGGGAGCCTGGTGGGCTGCCGTCTATGGGGTCACACAGAGTTGGACACGACTGAAGCAACTTAGCAGCAGGAGCGGCAGAAGCCAGTATTAATTCTTCAATGTTTAATGCCTTCTCTGTAAAGCCTGTCATTACGATGGAAAGATGAGACATAAACCCTACTTTAAAGGCTTAGAGAGATTTTTCTTTTCCTCTGAAGAATATTTTTTCAAGTTAAGGGTCTTCTTTGACTTTTTCTATTGCTCTGCTCTGTCAATGACAAGAACTTGGGCGCTGCTCCTCTGAAAATTAATAAGACACAAAAAACTAATCTTTTAAGACCTAATGATATGATTTTATTTAAGTCATACCTGAATGATCTAGTGGTTTCCCCTACTTTCTTCAATTTAAGTCTGAATTTGGAAATAAGGAGTTCATGATTTGAGCCATAGTCAGCTCCTGGTCTTGTTTTTGTTGACCGTATAGAGCTTCTCCATCTTTGGCTGCAAAGGATATAATCAGTCTGATTTCAGTGTTATCCATCTGGTGATGTCCATGTGTAGAGTCTTCTCTTGTGTTGTTGGAAGAAGGTGTTTGCTATGACTGGTGCGTTCTCTTAACTGAATTCTATTAGCCTTTTCCCTGCTTCATTCTGTACTCTGGCCAAATTGCCTGTTACAGTAGGTGTTTCTTAACTTCCTACTTTTGCATTCCAGTCCCCTATCATGAAAAGGACATCTTTTTTGGGTGTTAGTTCTAAAAGGTCTTGTAGGTCTTCATATAACTGTTCAACTTCAGCTTCTTCAGCATTATTGGTCAAGGCATAGACTTGGATTACCATGATATTGAATGGTTTACCTTGGAAACACACAGAGATCATTCTGTCATTTTTGAGATTGCATGCAAGTACTGCATTTTGGACTCTTTTATTGACTATGATGGCTATTCCACTTTTCTAAGAGATTCTTTTCCATGGTTGTAGATATAATGGTCATCTGAGTTAAATTCACCAGTTCCATTTTAGTTTGCTAAATCCTACAATGCTGACACTGACTCTTGCCGTCTCCCGTTTGACCACTTCCAATTTGCTTTGATTCCATCTCTTCATTAAAGCTTAACATTCAGAAAACTAAGATCATGGCATACAGTGCCATCACTTCATGGCAAATAGATGGAGAAACAGTGGAAGACTTTTTTTGAGGTCTCCAAAATCATTGCAGATGGTGAATAGCCATGAAATAAAAAGACACTTACTAAAGCTGAGCTCCAAAGAACTGTGGTGTTGGAGAAGACTCTTGAGAGTCCCTTGGACTGCAAGGAGATCCAACCAGTCCATCCTAAAGGAAATCAGTCCTGAATATTCATTGGAAGGACTGATGTTGAAGCTGAAACTCCAATACTTTGGTCACCTGATGCAAAGAGCTGACTCATTTGAAAAGACCCTGATACTAGGAAAGATTGAAGGAGGGAGGAGAAGGGGATGACAGAGGATGAGATGGTTGGATGGCATCACCAACTCAATGGACATAAGTTTGAGTAAACTCCAGGAGTTGGTGATGGACAGGGAGGCCTGGCATGCTGCAGTCCCTGGGGTCACAGAGAGTCAGACACGACTACATGACTGGACTGAACTAAACTAATATGATTTGATTCATTAGAAAAACACCATTCCTCTCACATTCTGGTCATTTGTGAAGGTACTATGGTTCATGCTATTGAGTGGGGCTTACTTGGCACAGGTGGACATACTTTTGTTGTGCAGACCATGGGATGAATATCAGCTGGTCAGTTCCATTCACACCAAAGAGAAATATGCTTTGGAAAAAACAATTCAATTGTAGATTAAAGTACCCAACAGTTTCTGCATTAATATAAATTTCTATTCTGTAGGCTTTCTTACCATTCAAATGACTTTGCAAAGATGGCCACAATTTTGCTTTCTCTGTATCCATACTTATTCATAATGTGGCTTCCCAGCTGAGCTGGACTTTTGACTTAGTTTTATCAAGATAATGCAGCTGAAGTGATGTTGTGCCAGTTCTGAGACCAAGCCACAAGAAAGCTTGCATGATTCCTGTATTCGTTTGCAAGGGCTGCAATAACAAAATGCCGCAGGCCTGGTGGCTTAAATGAGAAATTTCTTTTCTCACAGTTCTGGAGACTGGAAGTCCAGGATTAAGGTATTGGCAGATTTGGTTTCTTGTGAGGCTTCTCTTCTTTGCTTGCTGGCACCCCCTTGCTATGCCTCACATGGTCTCTCCTCTATGCATGTGCACCCCTAGTTTTAATATCTCTCTATGTATATAAATTTCCTCTTCTTAAAAAGCATCAGTTAGACTGGATTAGAGTCTACATGAAAGGTCTGATTTAACTTGATTGCTTCACTGAAGGCCCTATCTCCAAATAGTCACAGTCTGAGTTACTAAGGGGTTAAAGGCTTCAATATATGAATTTGGGGGAATGTAATTCAGCACATAGCATTTCCATCATGCTCTTGAGACCCCATTGCCACCATAAGAATAATCCCAAGGAAACTTCTTAGATTGCCAGACAATCCCAAAAGCATAGCCCTCTACCCGAACTGTATTTCCACACAAAAACATGAGAAAATTTGTTCTAGGTACTTCACCATAAATATCTTTGGCAACATCTTTGCTTCAAGAATTTTTGCCACATAGCTAATTGAACCTAAGGTAATTTTGCCATGAAAGATAAGATAACTGGTAGAAGTTTTTGATTTAAAAGTTTATAGTTTCAACAGGTTAAATATATTAGCATTTCTTCTAGTTAGTAACATTATTGAGTTATTGACCTTTTTTAATTTTTTTTGAGTTGATAGATGATTTTGTTCCAACACTGGATTAATTTTGAAACATACAAGGTCTTGAGAGCCTCAGAGGCTCGGAGTTGAACCATGTGAATTATACCAACAAAAAACAGTGCAGAGGTTTTCACAACTCAATACAAAGCTCAGTTACACATATGCATCCTAGTATCTGAAAACTGATACCTCTTTTAATAAAGGGAGAAATTTTAGCAAAAAAGAAAAAGTGTGATGCCAAACAGTAAGACAAATTAACAATCAATCAATAAAAATACTATGAATGAAAGACTTATAAGTGCTTAAGTACAACTCACAAAATGAGATCAGTTATGCATGCAGTATTGCGTGCATCTACACACATTCTAAAGGTACTCAAATATTGACTTCCCTGGTAATCCAGTGGTTAAGAATCTGTCTGCAAATGCAAGGGACATGGGTTCAATCCCTGGTCTGGGAAAATTCAACATAGAGTAAGACAACTAAGCCCATGTATCACAACTACCAAGCCCCTGCTCTAGAGCCTGTGCTCCACAACAGGAGAAGCCTGTGCAACGCAACTAGAGAGTATCCCCTGCTCACCACACCTAGAGAAAGCCCAAGAAAAACAAAGACCCAGCACAGCCAAAACTAAGTATATATATTTTTTAATGTATTCAAATATTTTGTATTTTGCAATAAGGTCAATTTTTTACTCATCTCTCATATTTAGTATATCCTTTTTAGTGTCCCTCTTTTATTTTTCATTATTTTATATATATAGCAAAATTACCTCACAGCCAATTTAGTTATACAGTGAAAATGTTTGGGGCAAAAATACTTGCGGAAAAGTTGCTTATGGCAAAGAAGCACTGAACACAGGGAACTCTGGTTGAGATCAAGAGAACCCAGACAGCTAAACTCAGTCTAATCTACTGGCCTGCATAACCATGAGTTGAATAAATGCTATTATTTCACCACATTTAGAGGTGATTTATTCCAGAGTAGTAGCTAAGCGAGACACCAACTATATGATTAAAAATATGAGAACTTACCTTACCCATAGCTATATCACCAGAGTTCTTTGGTGACAGCCAACAGAAACCATCTCTCATTAATTAGGTCAATAGGAATTCATTGGAAAGAAAGCATGCTAACAGAATTTGTGGGAAAGTTAGAAACAGAAACACAAGTAGCTCTGGGGTCCAAGGACAACTGTTTTATAGTTTTGTGAGAGTGTTCTCCTGTCAGTGAAATAAAACACACAAAAAAATTCCATTTAGGACATATGCCACCAACCGAAGATTCAAAGTCCCAGGAGAAAGTAGCATTGGCTGAACCTGGGTCACATGCTGCAAGACTGTCAACCAAATGCATAGAATATAATAGGCTTACCCGTCAGTAAGTTTACTTAATTTAAGAAAGTGTACAGAAGAAGGACAGCCACATACTGCAACAATGACATGGAGGCTTTGGACACCCTGGACACATCTTCCAATTCCTCAGTCACTACAAGGGATACACTGCAGTCAGGAGGCACATGCACTGACCTGAGTGTGAATGACATAATCACAAGAAAACTGCAGGGCCTAGGGGTCCCTCAGCTTAAACGTCTTGCTAGTTGCCTATCACTGCAACACTAAAGGAGAGGTTGCAAGGTTTCCTCCCTTTTATGCAGCTGAAATCAAAACTAACAGGTTATATAATAAATTATCTTGACAACCAAATATGCAAAAATATTCATGGATCAGTAATCTATTCACAGCAAACCCAGAACGACCCTTGCTATGAATAAATTCCTTGAGTTGATATTGTAAGAAGTTTGACAATGTTCTATCTTTCCTCAATTAATTATGATGCTGAAGATGATTACAATCTAGCTGTTAACTGTTCCTTCCAAAGATTCCTTCTCTCCTGCTTACCTAAGTTAGGACAGGACAACTATCTTTTACCCACAGTTGTTCACAAAATGGAGCTGAGATAATTTCTCAGGAGAAAAAAAGGGGAATGTTATTATCAAGAGAAGGGAGAGGAATAGATAGAAGATAGAAGCAGCAAAAATAACAGACACCTACAAAAAAAAAGCACCATGTCAGGTTCTCTGTTTGAAAAAAGTAGAAAAACTAGATAAGAAGCTTTTGTCCTTATTAAGCTTAAAATGTGTTTCAGGAAATAAAATGTGCACATAAAAAAGCACTCAGTCCAGTTAGTGGAGCCTATTTAGAAGTAACAATTGAGTAATAGAGAAATAAAAACTAGATCAATAGAAAGTTACTGAGAGGGAAGGAGGAACTATAGAGTGAGGATTCACTTAGTGTCTAAAGATGACTTCAGAGAGCTCTTTAATGCCTCTAAAATGTAGACAGAATTCGGTGTGTGGATGGATAATATAGACATTTTAACTAATGTGGTTCCATCCTTAAAGTTTTGTCCCATCATTAGCTCAACACATGCTAAGTACAGGGCACTGTTCTAGGCTCTAGAAATCCAGCAGTGAACAACTCATATCAATTCTCCACCCTCAAAGAAATTCTCCTAGTGAGGCAAGACTTGAGATCAGTTTTGTCCTATGGTTAGAATGAGCATTGGTGCTATAGAAGTAACCAGAAAAAAAAAAAAATCAAATTCTTGGCTTTTCAATTTTTTTAAATTTTCAATGTATGTTTTTAATAGAAAGATAATACTTTCACTTTTAAATATTTTAAAAATAAGAACAGCTGAATTGATATTGCAAGTAGTAGAATATTTCTCAGGTATAGTTCAATCTACAGACAACACTGTGTCCCAAATTCATTTGCAGGACAGACTTCCTACAATAGATCCTAAAGTTACCAGGCCCCACAGGTGGTTAAACATTAATCTAATAAAATATACAAGAGATGTGTAGGCAGAGTACCCAAGTTCTGCTCCATCCCTGAGGCTCACTGGTGCTTGTATCTATGTTCATATTATTAGGCTGGTGCAAAAGTAATTACAGTTCCTGACCCTGAATTTTTTAATTTTTTATTGGAAGATAATGCTTTACATTATTATACTGGTTTCTGCCATATATCAACATGGATCAACCACAGGTATACATAGTTCTTCTCCCTCTTGAACTTCCCTCACATCTCCCACCCCATCCCACTTCCTAGGTTATCACAGAGCACCAGATTAAGCTCTCTGTATCACACAACAAATTCCCACTGGCTATCTATTTTACATATGGTAATATATATGTTTCCATGCTACTGTCTCAATTTGCCCCAACCTCTCCCTCCCATACTGTGTTGACAAGTCTGTTCTCTCTCTGTGACTCCACTGTTGCTTGCAAACAGGTTAATCAGTACCATCTTTGTAGAGTCTATATACATGTGTTAATATACAACATCTTTTTCTTTCTGACTTATTCCACTGTGTATAATATCCTTGAGGTACATCCACCTCATTAAGACTGACTCAAGTGCATTCTTTTTTAAATCTGAGTAACATCCCATTGTATATATGTACCATAATTTCTTTATCCATTCATTTGTTGAGAAAAAAGGATGGAGATGGAAGAATCAATCTTCCTGGCTTCAGAATATACAACAAAGCTATAGTCATTAAAATAGTATGGTACTGGCACAAAAACAGATATAGACCAATGTAACAAGATAGAAAGCCCAGAGATAAACCCATGCACCTATGTATTTTTGACAAAGAAGGCAAGATTATACAACAGAGAAGACAGCCTCTTCAATAAGTGGTGCATGGAAAACTGGATAGCTACATGTAAAAGAATGAAACTAAACACTTTCTAATACCATACACAAAAATAAACTCAAAATGAGTTAAAGATTTGAATGTAAGTTCAGAAACTATAAAGCTTTTAGACAAAAATATATTCAGTACATGCTAACATACATCACAGCAAGATCCTCTTTGACCCACCTTCTATAGTAATGGAAATAAAAGCAAAAGTAAATAAACAGGACTTAATTAAACTTAAAAGCTTTTGCACAGCAAAGGAAACAATGAACAAGATTAAAAGGCAACCCTCAGAGTGGGAGAAAATAATTGTGAACACAACAACTGAAAAAGAATTCATCTCCAAAACATGCAAGCAGCTCATGCAGCACAATAGCAGAAAAACAAACAATCAAAAAATGCACAAAAGACCTAAACTGACATTTTCCCAAAGACATACAAATGGCTAATAAATACAGGAAAAGATGCTTAACATCATTCATTGTTCTGTTCAGTTCATTTCAGTCGCTCAGTTGTGTCTGACTCTTTGCGACCCCATGAATCTCAGCATGCCAGGCCTCCCTGTCCATCACCAACACCCAGAGTTCACTCAGACTCACATCCATCAAGTCATTGGGAAGTGCTTTGGCATTGGGAAGTGCTTTGGAGCTTCTCCTCAGTCCAACGATCTCATCCTCTGTCGTCCTCTTCTCCACCTGCCCCCAGTCCCTCCCAGCATCAGAATCTTTTCCAGTGAGTCAACTCTTTGCATGAGGTGGCCAAAGTACTGGAGTTTCAGCTTTAGCATCATTCCTTCCAAAGAAATCCCAGGGCTGATCTCCTTCAGAATGGACTGGTTGGATCTCCTTGCAGTCCAAGGGACTCTCAAGAGTCTTCTCCAACACCACAGTTCAAAAGCATCAATTTTTCGGCGCTCAGCCTTCTTCACAATCCAACTCTCACATCCATACATGACCACAGGAAAAACCATAGCCTTCACTAGACGGACCTTAGTTGGCAAAGTAATGTCTCTGCTTTTGAATATACTATCTAGGTTGGTCATAACTTTTCTTCCAAGGAGTAAGCGTCTTTTAACTTCGTGGCTGCAATCATCATCTGCAGTGATTTTGGAGCCCAAAAATTGAAGTCTGAGACTGTTTCCACTGTTTCCCCATTGTTAGAGAAATGCAAATCAAAACTACAATGAAGTATCTCCTCACAGGGGTCAGAATGGCTATCATTTTTTTTTTAATCTACAAACAATAAATGCTGGAGCTGATGTAGAGAAAAGTGTTGGAATGTAAATTGCACTGCTGGGAGGAATGTAAATTGATACAAACACTATGAAGAACAGTATGGAGAATCCTTAGAAAACTAGGAATAGAACTACGATATGACCCAGCAATCTCACTACTGGACATATACCCTGAGAATATCATAATTAAAGAGATACATGTGCCCCAATGTTCACTGCAACACTTTTTACAATAGCTAGGACATGGAAGCAGACTCTGAATTTTAAATCATTTTAACTAGGCTCAAACACATCTTTATTAATCAAAATAGGATTCATTAAAGTCAACAAATTTTTGCCAATGAGAAATAAGTTTGTCTATTCCTGTAGCATAAAAATCCATGCTTCAAGATACAATTAACTCTTAGAAAGCATTTCCTGTGTCCTGCTGATTGTGGAAACATTTTCCTGCAAAAAGTTGTCAAGAAGCTTGAAGTAGTGGTAGTCAGTTGATGAGAGGTCAGGTGAATATGGCAAATGAGGCAAAACTCTGTAGCCCAATCTATTTAACTTAGGAAGTACTGGTTGTGAGATGTGCAGTTGGGCGTCATCACAAGGAAGAATTGGGCCCTTTCTGTTGACCAATGCTGATTGCAGGCACTGCGGATTTTGGTGCATCTTATCAATTTGCTGAGCATACTTCTTAGATGTAATAGTTTCTCCAGGATTCAGAAAGCTGTAGTGGATCAGACAGGCAGCAGACTACCATACAGTGATTGTGATCCTTTTTTTGGTCCAAGTTTGGCATTGGAAAGTGCTTTGGAGATTCTCAGTCCAACCACTGAGCTGGTTGTTGCCAGTTGTCATATAAAATCTACTTTTCATCGTATTTTACAATCCAATCAAGAAATGTTTCACTGTTGTTGCATAGAATAAGAGAAGATAACACTTCAAAACTATTTTTTTGATTTGTGGTCAGCTCAGGAGGCACCTCCTTATCAAGCTTTTTCACCTTTCCAATTTGCTTCAAATGTCAAATGATCACAGGATAGTCAACGTTGAGTTCTTAGGCAACTTCTCATGTTGTAGTAAGAGTATTAGCTTTGATGATTGCTCTCAGTTGATCGTCAGCTTCCAATGGCTGGCCACTACACTCATCTTCAAAGCTCTTTTTTCCTTTGCAAAACTTATTGAACCACCTCTGCACTGTACATTCATTAGCGGTTTCTGGGCCAAATGTGTTGATGCTTCAAGTTGTCTCTGCTGCTTTACAACCCATTTTGAAAGAGAAAATTGCTCAAATTTGCTTATGCCTGACATCTTTCCATAGTCTAAAATACATACAAAATTGAAGGAGGAAACAGAACAGGCTCCATCTTGATTCTCATGTTGTAGTAAGAGTATTAGCTTTGATGATTGCTCTCAGTTGATCGTCAGCTTCCAATGGCTGGCCACTACACTCATCTTCAAAGCTCTTTTTTCCTTTGCAAAACTTATTGAACCACCTCTGCACTGTACATTCATTAGCGGTTTCTGGGCCAAATGTGTTGATGCTTCAAGTTGTCTCTGCTGCTTTACAACCCATTTTGAAAGAGAAAATTGCTCAAATTTGCTTATGCCTTACATCTTTCCATAGTCTAAAATACATACAAAATTGAAGGAGGAAACAGAACAGGCTCCATCTTGAAAGCAGGACTCCATCTTGGGCTGGACTCTGGACTTGGAGCTATATGCCCAGTATCTATGGAAACAACATACCAACTGGAAAACCTGACTCCCCAGAAGAAAGAGCCCCAGGGCTCATACTAGACTCTCTGTCACCTAAAAGAATGCCCTAATTATATATGTAACTGAATAGAATCATAAATTCTATTATGTTTATTGGGGTATGACCTCAGGCCTATTGATATCCGTCCACTGTTAACTACCCAGGCTTGAGGCAAAAGAATCACGGGTCAACTTTGATTGTATCTTTCTTTTCCTTTGTTCAGACTAGTTTCAGGGAATTTGGGGAAGTGGGTTTGGGCACGTACACTTAGAGTATATAAGGGTTTCACAAAACTGGCCAGGGTCCTTGGCTAAGAGGAGACTCTGCCTTGGGCCTGACTGCACTCCATTATTTGCATTGTCCTAAGTGAGTTTGTTTCCCAGAACGCAGGGCTATAATAAAATAAACAGCAAGTAATAATTCATTAGCAAAAGACATGAAGAAACGTGCATAAGACGATCTATAACAAAATGACATTTATTTAAGAATGTATTCCAGTATCAAATGGCAAAGTTCAACAATGAGAAACCCCGATTACTTTTGCACCAACCTAAATATTAACCCTTCCCTATGTGCAAAAAGGGGCTTCCCTGGTGGCTCGGTCTTAAAGAATCCACCTGCCAATGAAGGGGATGCAGGTTCGATCCCTAGTTCAGAAAGATCCCCTGGAGGAGGAAATGGAAACTCACTCCACTACTCTTGCCTGCATAATTCCACAGACAGAACAACCTCTTGGGCTACAGTCTATGGGGTTGCAAAGAGCTGGACATGACTTAGCAACTAAACAACAACCACCAGATGTGCAAAATGACAATAATAATCCACACTTAGATTAACTCAGGGTGTAGGCTTTTTACTTTTTGTCTTCAAAACTTCAAACCTCCATAAAATTTAAAGAAAATTGTCTGAAACTTCCATATCCCTCCCCAAGAACCATCAACTGTTTACATCCCACCATATACTTTGCAACCTAATCCTGGCTACCAACAATATCAACATATTTATTCAATTATTTTATCCTAAAATACACACAAAATAGTTTCAGAATTACAATAATTGCAAGAGCTAAGTACTAAATACAGTTTAAGATTCACCTACAGTTCTTTTGTTATCTTGGATTATACCTGAGTACAAATTTGTGTTTAAATACAGCCCAGTGAAGTTACCTTTTATACTTACCAGTTTAAGATACAATTAGGATTAGTGTTTGCTTCTGTTAGTAAATAATTTTAAGGTTTGACTTGTTTCATCCTTTTTGAATTTTATTTTTTGAACAAATAAAGTATTAAAACGGTTTAAAAGCCCAACCAAACTATTGAAAATGCACACACAGAAGTCTCATTCACTTCTCCATCTCTATTATTCTATTCCTATCTCTCCCCCATTATAAAGCATCTTTATTACTTTTTCATTTATTCTTTGCATATTTTTAAATAAATACATAGATGTATTATATTTCCAGAAGGAGACTCCTTTATGACCAACTTATTTCTCCTGTCCCATCCAGAGCCTCCAAGCTATCAAGGAGACAGGGGTTGGAAGGAAAGCGGAGACCTGAGGGAAAATCAGGAACTAAAGGACCCAGCAGTGATCAGCAGCAGGGACCATTCAGGTGGAGCAGGATGGGGCCAGTGCTTCTGGCAAGAAAAGCACGAGGTGAGGGAAGCAGCAACCCAAAGCCCCAACACGTGATCCACACACCCCAGGAACACCTACTCAAAGAAGATCCAGACCAAGAAGCAGAGTCCTGGGGTTCAGAATAATCCCAGAGGAGGAAGAGGGGAGGACATGTGAGGATCTTGTTGCTGTTATTTTAAACCTCAAATCATAGTGTTGGGACCTGATGAACGCCATGTCAGGCCTCAGGGGCCTAGGTAGGCCTGAGTTTCATTCACCAAGAAGCTGGGTCAGTGCCCAGAAGGAACTGAGGTCATCTTCCACTGACTTGGCCAATCAGCATAACCCCTGTAGCTTGGTCTGAGCCTATCAGGACAAGAATGGAAGCCCCCTGAGAAAGCCCATGTGCAAGAAAATTTAGCCAATTAGTATATGCTAAGAAACCTTTGTAACCAATCAGCCCTTGCTAACCTCCTGTCTTTGTCTTAACCCTATAAATACTGCTGTAACAAAGGGCTCAGGGCTCTTGTTCCACTCCACTGTGTTGGAAGTGGTGGGGCCCTAGCTCGAGCTAGAAATAAAAAACCCCTTTTTGCTTTTTGCATTGTCCTGGATGTCTTGTTCTAATTTTGGGGATTCGGACTGCGGGCATAACATTTAGGGGTTTGTCGGGGATCCCCTAACTGAGAGGAACAACACCTTCCAGGCATAAGGGGAGCCTCAGTAGGAGGAGGTACATCTGGACACTGGCATCAGGTTAGGGGGTGAAAGGGTCGCCCAGCCAGCATAAGTCAGGGGCCCAGCAGTCGCTGGAAGGCAGCTGGTCCGGTAAGGGAACGGGGGAGAACGTCTCTCCCAATGCTGAATCTGGTGGGCAGTGGACGCCCTTTGGTAAGGTAACTTTGGGGAACAGGACAACAGCAGCCCGGGACAAACCTGGTTCGGTGTTTTCGGCCGATGTTTGTTTGTCTTCTGTCTGTCGCTTGTCTCTGTGTGCCGGCGCCATGCTTGCTTTTTGTGTGTTTATTGTGGGTGCTGCCATCATGGGTCAGAGTTATTCTACACCACTGTCCATAATGACTGATCATTCTTCCGATTTTAAGTCCAAGGCTCAAAATCTGTCGCTGCTAGTGAGGAAGAGCAAGCTAAAAACTCTTTGTTCATCTGAATGGCCGGTGTTTGAGGTCGGCTGGCCACCAGAGGCAACTTTCGGTTTGCCTGTCATCCAGGCCGTTAAAGAAAAA
>SJYC01135697.1:0-14041 GCA_006408675.1 Madoqua kirkii
CCCAGTGTTTCTGTTCCATATTTCCTGGAGGAAGTTACAGAAGATAGAAAGGCTGGGGGAACTGTCAATACAGGATCTGGTAAGGGCAGCTGAGAAAGTATATAATAATAGGGAGACCCCTGAGGAGAGGGAGGAATGGGTTAGACTGGAGGAAAGGGAATATAAGGAACGAATTAGATGGGAGGAGAGGGAGTATAGAGCTGAAGAAAACCAGAGAAATCAAAAAGAGCTGGCTCAAATCCTTTTTGCGGGGACAAGAACGGGGCCCGAAGCTCAGAGAACTAAAGACACCCGGTCGGGAGGAAGGGAAAAACCAGCTAGACTAGCCCTAAAGAGAGCCCAGTGCACTTACTGCAAAGAGCAGGGACACTGGAAAAATGAGTGCCCCAAACGAGACCTGAAGGGAAAGACTGTAAGAAAGGAGGAATCTTCCTCGGGGATCCCCATCTTATATTCAGGGGAAGACAGTGATTAGGGGGGTCAGGGCCCAGACCCCTCCCCGAGTCCTGGCTAACTATCAATGTGGAGGGGAAACCGGTTGGCTTCATGGTAGATACGGGAGCCCAGTACTCAGTCCTCAATCAAAAACTCGGGTCGATGTCCAGAAAGACTAGTTTGGTCCAGGGAACCAGCGGGACAAAAAGATATTACTTGACTACTAAACGAAAAGTGGACTTGGGAGCCCAATGGGTGTTCCACTCATTTCTGGTGATACCGGAATGTCCGGCCCCTTTATTAGGGAGGGACCTATTGTCCAAAGTCAGTGAGCAAATCCACTTTGACTCTGGAGGGATATCAGTCACAGAAGAGTTTGGACAATCGATTCATGTTTTATCTCTGGCACTGAGGGATGAATACAGACTGTATTCGCCAAAGCCTCCTGCAGCAGTGGACCCTGCTATGTAACAGTGGATTCAGAAATACCCTCTGGCCTGGGCAGAGACAGCAGGAGTAGGACTGGCTAAACAAAGACCTCCCATCATTATTGAATTAAAAGCAAATGCCACTCCTATGAGGGTAAAACAGTACCCCATGAGTCAGGAGGCCCGGCAGGGAATCACGCCACACATACAGTGCCTCCTGAAGGCAAGAATTCTCAAAAAGTGCCCCATGGAATACTCCCGTGTTGCCTGTGAAAAAGCCCGGGGGAACAGACTTTAGACCAGTCCAAGATCTTCATGAAGTCAACAAATGGGTGAGTGACATTCATCCCACTGTCCCTAACCCATACACCCTCCTGAGCAGCTTGCTACCAGACTATGTCTGGTATACAATCTTGGACTTGAAAGATGCCTTTTTCAGCTTGCCTTTGGCCCCCCAGAGCCAGGAAATCTTCGCATTCGAATGTACTGATGAGGACAGCCAAACTGTGGGGCAGCTGACCTGGACTCGCCTTCCACAGGGATTTAAAAACTCACCGACGTTGTTCAGTGAGGTTCTGGGCAAAGACCTCTGTGAGAACTGAACCAGCCACCCCGATGTTGTTCTGTTGCAGTATGTAGATGACTTCATGCTGGCCGCTATTACTAAGGAGGTATGCCTAAAGGCCACAGGCAATCTCCTCCAGACTCTGGGGACATTGGGGTACCAGGCAAGTGCAAAGAAGGCCCAAATTGCTAGACAGGAAGTCATTTATTTGGGATAAAAAATAAAACAGGGACAAAGATGGTTGACTCAGGCTATGAAAGAGACTATTTTACAAATCCCCGAGCCAACGACTTCCCAGCAGGTGAGAGAGTTTTTAGGGACTGTTGGGTACTGCAGGCTATGGATCATGGGGTTTGCTGAAAAGGTTCGGCCTCTATATGAAGGCAGCAGAGAAAATAAGAACTGGACTTGGACTGAGCCAATGAGACAGACATTTCAGGAACTTTGCCAGGCGTTACTAGAAGCCCCAGCCCTTGCTCTCCCTGATCCAGCTAAGCCATTTCAACTGTTTGTGGATGAAAATCAGGGAGTGGGGAAGGGAGTCCTGACACAGCAATGGGGACCTTGGAGGTGACCTGTGACATATCTCTCTAAACAGCTGGATCCAATAGCTGCGGGATGGCCGCCCTGTCTCCGTATCATCATAGCCACTGCTCTCCTTGTCCATGATGCTGACAAGCTGACTTATGGACAGCGTCTCCTGGTCTACAGTCCTCATGCCATAGAGGGGATCCTCAAACAGCCACCAGGTAAGTGGATTTCTAACGCTCGCTTAACCCATTATTAGGCCCTGCTACTGGATGCTCCCCGGATACACTTTCAGACACCTTGTTTTCTGAACCCTGCCACTTTGCTGCCCATCCCGGAAGAGGACGGCCCCCTCCATGACTGTGCTGAAATATTAGCTGAGGTAACTGCCATATGAAAAGACCTCAGCGACTTGCCATTAAAAAACAGTGAGCTGGTATGGTTCACAGATGGGAGCAGTTATATAAAGGATGGACAGAGAAAGGCGGGGGCAGCCATAGTAGATGACACTGGGAGGGTCATCTGGGCTGAGGCCTTGCCCCCTGGAACATCCGCCCAAAAAGCAGAACTGATAGCTATGATACAAGCACTAGAGGGGGCAAAAGGAAAAAGAGTCACTGTTTACACTGACAGCCGATATGCTCTCGGCACTGTGCACATTCAAGGCCCCACATATAAAGAATGGAGGATCTTGACGGCAGAGGGAAAAGAGATTAAAAACTTACCTGAGGTTCGCAGACTCTTGGCCGCGGTCCACTTGCCCCAGGCAGTATCCATAGTACATGTCCCTGGACACCAGAAAGGAGAGGACGCCAGGGCCCAAGGCGACCGAGCTGCCCATGAGGCAGCTGCTGGGGACTACAAAACCCATATACTGACTGTAGGATTGCCACCGCCGGGGATGGGAACTCTTCCCCAAAGCCCCATACACTCCCCCTCTGATTTCCGCTGGGTGCAAGACAATACCACTAGTTCTGCTGGTGAAAACGGATGTTATCGGGACCAAGATGACAACCTGTTGTTCCCCGCCGACCTGGGCAGACATCTCTGTACCCATTTACATCAAACCACCCATTTGGGAGAGAAAAAGACTTTGACACTACTACAAAGAGCGCAGCTGCGGTTTCCCCAACAGAAGAAAACCATACAGAATATAGTCCGCACCTGCAAGGCCTGTCAGATGATGAGACAGGGAAAAGGACAGCACACGGGTGTAAGATATCGGGGGGAAAGGCTGGGACAGCATTGGGAGATAGATTTTACAGAGGTAAGACCAGGCAAGTATGGGTACCATTACGTGCTAGTTTTGGTTGATACGTTTTCTGGGTGGGTAGAAGCTTACCCCACTAAAAAAGAGACAGCAATAGTAGTGGCTAAGAAGCTCCTAGAAGAGATTATACCTAGATTTGGGCTGCCAGCATCTATCGGCTCTAATAATGGACCTGCATTTGTGAGTAAAATTTTTCAGGGACTGGCCTCAGCCCTGGGGACCAAATGGAAGTTACATTGTGAATACAGTCCCCAGAGCTCAGGACAGGTAGAAAGAATGAATCGGACCCTAAAAGAGACTTTAACAAAACTGGTAATAGAGACTGGTGGGGACTGGGTGACCCTCCTTCCCTTCGTGCTTTTTCGGGCACGAAACACCCCCTATAAACTAGGTCTGACTCCCTCTGAATTGTATATGGAAGTCCACCCCCCGTTTGTCCAGCGTTTGAGGGAAAGACTAAACCACCTCTCTCACTACGTGCTTTCCAACAGGAGATGCTAGCTTTGAGTAAGATGCATAAACATATCTGGTCATTGATACGGGAAATTCATGAGGGCCAGAATGAAGGAACAATCCTGTCTCATAATATAGGCCCGGGAGATTGGGTTTGGGTTAAAATGCACCAGTCGAGGACCTTAGAACCAAGATGGAAGGGCCCTTATGTTGTTCTTCTTACCACCCCTACTGCCCTCAAGGTAGACGGAATTGGACCCTGGGTACATTGCAACCACGTGCGACAGGCCACTCTAGAAGAACAAGAGAGGGCTCAAAGAGAATGGAAGTCAACATTGCATCCCTCCAATCCCCTAAAAATGAAGCTCATCCGACAGCAGGTCTCGGACAGATCACTCTGACTGTCCTGATGATGGCCACCTTCCACTACCCCAGGACTGCCAGCACTGATCCGAATCGACTTGTCAAGATCACCTGGAGACTTCAAAATGGGCTGATGCAAGAGGTACTCAATACGACCACTGGGATACATCCTCCGAACACCTGGTGGCCTGACTTATACTTTGACTTCAAGGACTTAGTGGACACTCCTTGGTCAGTGTCTCTGATCCGATATAGAGGTTTGGGGGCATGTCCTGGTCACAAAAGTAACGGGGAAATGTGTAGGGGTATACAGCATCATTTCTGTAGGTCATGGAGATGTATGACTTCAAGTGATGGGATATGGAAATGGAAAACTAGCAACCGAGATTTAGTCAACTTCTCCTTCTCTCGGCCTTTGCCAAGAGATGAAGCCGAATTCTATGCTCAGGAAGCTAACTTAACCTGAAAATGTGATTGCTCAGGTAAAATTAATGTTTAACCAGAAGTTGGCTATGCAGGAAAAATCTTGGGTGTCTGGATTATCCTGGGGTTTCCAGCTGCATGGTAAGTGGTTCAGTGCAGAATCTGGGGGAATCCTGATTATGAGTCAGACTATAGAACCTATCCAAACCCAAAGTGTGGGCCCCATCAAGAATCTAGGCCTTACACACGAAGAGTGTGTAAGGCAGATCAGACTCAGAGGGCTACAATTCTGAGCCCTGCACCCTCTGTTTCCCAACCAGGGGATCAGCCTAATGTAACAGAGGCTTTCGACCCCTTGTCCTCCACCTCCAACCTAGAAACGACGGACTCGTTATGGGATCTAGCTAAAGCAGCCTTTAAAGCCCTAAGTCATTCTAACCCCAAAGCAACTCAATCCTGTTGGCTCTGCTATACTCTTCACCCTCCTTTTTATGAAGCAACAGGCTTAGATGTTTCTTACAACCTGTCCACCAGCTCAGATCCACCTCAATGTCACTGGGGAGAACGTAAGGTTAGTCTCACTATGCGAGAAGTCTGGGGAAGGGGACTTTGCTTAGGTAGGGTTCCACCTGAAAAGATTCCCTTGTGTGCCCAGACAGCCAATCTTGCAAAACTAGATCAAGTAAAATGGATTGTGCCTGAGGCAGGGGGTTGGTGGGTCTGTTCACACACCAGCTTACTCCGTGTCTACATGCATCAGTCTTTAATCAGAATAGAGAGTTTTGTGTATTAGTAACCGTAATGCCCAAAATCTTATATCACCCTGAGGAAGTTATATATGACGATTGGGCTAAACAAACTATAAATCAGTTGGCAGGGAACAGAGTTAAGAGAGAGCCCATCACAGCCATCACATTAGCAATGATGTTTAGTCTTGGGACTGCTGGGGCAGGGACAGGGATAGCATCCCCGACTACGCAAAATCAGGGGTTTACTTTCCTGTGAGACGCCATAGATGAAGACATTACCCATATAGAACAGTCAATCAGCCACCTGGAAAAATCCCTAACTTCACTATCGGAAGTTGTGTTGCAGAACAGAAGGGGCCTAGACTTGGTCTTCCTGCACCAAGGGGGGTTATGTGCGACACTGGAAGAAGAATGCTGTTTTTATGCAGACCACATTGGGGTGGTGAGAGAATCCATGGCAAAAGTAAGAGAAGGATTGGCACAGCGGAAGAGAGAACGAGAGGCCCAACAAGGATGGTTTGAGTCCTGGTTTCATCAATCTCCTTGGCTAACAACACTAATTTCTACCCCGCTTGGGCCGCTAATTATACTCCTACTCATTCTTACCTTTGGCCCATGCATTCTAAACAGATTAATAATTTTTGTAAAAGAACACATCAGTACAGTTCAGGTGTTGGCACTGAGACAAAAATATCAGGCAGTGTCTCAGAATGGAGAAGAAGAATCCTCTCCATGATAAAAGGACAGGGGGGGATTTGGGGACCTGATGAACGCCATGTCAGGCCTCAGGGGCCTAGGTAGGCCTGAGTTTCATTCACCAAGAAGCTGGGTCAGTGCCCAGACGGAACTGAGGTCATCTTCCACTGACTTGGCCAGTCAGCATAACCCCTGTAGCTTGATCTGAGCCTATCAGGACAAGGATGGAAGTCCTCTGAGAAAGCCCGCATGCACGAAAATTTAGCCAATTAGTATATGCTAAGAAATCTTTGTAACCAGTTAGACCTTGCTAACCTCCTATCTTTGTCTTAACCCTATAAATACTACTGTAACAAAGGGCGCTGGGCTCTTGTTCCACTCCACTGTGTTGGAAGTGGTGGGGCCCTAGCTCGAGCTAGAAATAAAAAACCCCTTTTGCTTTTTGCATTGTCCTGGATGTCTTGTTCTCTTAGTTTTGGGGATTCGGACTGCGGGCATAACAATAGAGGCATCACTGAAGGGATGGCTTACTGCCAGGAGCTGGATTAGGTGCCTTCTATCAGGCTGAATGCAGGCTGGAGATAGAGACGAAGTGTAGCCGTTGGTAAACAAAGGTTACATTTTTGCACACCACTGTGTGTGGCCTTTGGGAACACTGTGGCCTTTGGGAACACTGTGCATAGGAGCATTGTCTGGGGAGAAAGTCTATCATTTAACCAGATTTTCAAAAGGTCCCTGAATCAAGACAGGTTAAGAATCATACAGAAACAATGTAAAGGCAAGAAAAAAACAAATAAATAAACAGAACAGTTCATTTCACTACAACACCAGAACTTTTCCATTTTACGGCATCACTGGCTCCTATAGCTTTCCTCTTATTTACCCAGATGTTCTCATCTCTACTGAGAATTCAATTCACTCTACATAACTATCATATAGACTTCTTTTCTTTCCTTTTTCCTGTTCCCATCTATTTTCCCTGGTAGTCTTATATGTGTATAGTTGCATAGAAATGGTATTTCTTCCATCCTAATCATTATTATTAGTTAAATATCAATTATTTTTCCAGTCTAAGAATTAAGTATTCAACTAATACTGTGGTTAGCGTGTTCCTTTTCAACTTATAAATCTAGATAAGTGAGAGCTTGCTTTATATGCTTATCTTTTCAACAGAACAAAGTTCTGTATTAACATATAAAGTGCATTTATATTCATTTTGAAGCATTTGTAAGAGAGAAGCAGTGTATCACGGAAAAACAGAATATGAAAGCAGCACTCAGTGATCTGTGTGCTAATTGTAATCCTGCAGAGCATGTAGCTGTGAGACCCTGCACATGTCTAGCTGTAAATCCCTTAGCTATGAAGTCAGTTTGTTAAATGACTACCAGGCAGCCACATGACAGCATTCTGGGCCAGGTTCCTGGGAGAATAAATAGAGGCAGATACATCTTTTGATTATATTCTCCGCATGGTTCACCATCTGGCTTTCACACAGATTCTTCTAATACCTTTACATCATGGCCTTAACATTTTTCATGTCAACATGCATTTTAAAATGTCCTGAAAATACACAAATTTGGGGGACTTTGGACTAGGACCTGTTTTCCCTAATGCCCACTTACCTTTTGCTTCTGGCAAGTAGAGCACTCAAGTCAATTTCCCAGCAAAAGTAAAAATATAAATAATATTACATCTCCTTCCCTACTAGAAATTTTCAATCATATGGAAAGTATTGATATATTAATACAGAATAATATACCTAGCTATGGAGAGAATTTTTAACAATTCATTAAAATACAACAACTTTATGGAGCTTCCACAGTGGCTCAGAGGTACAGATGCAATGCAGGGGGCATGGTTCTATCTCTGGGTGGAGAAAATTCCCTGGAGGAGGAAATGGCAACCTACCCCAGTATTCTTGACTGGAAAATTCCACAGATAGAGGAGTCTGATGGGCTACAGTCCATGGGGTTTCCAATAGTAGGACATGACTGAGCATAAGACAATAACATAGATTTTAAGAACAGTTTTTAAAATCTCTGAAATAGAAGACTCACTGAATGTGGAGGTACAGATGAATCCCCATCATCCCCCCCCCATTACACTCTCCTTATGGGATGGTGAGAAAACTGTAATCATAATATTTTAGTGTCAAAACTACACTGTCACTTATAAACGCTTTTGTTGTTGCTAACCCAAATCAATGGTTTCAAACTGTTGTTATCTGCATAAATCTTTCCCCTAATGAAATCTTACCTGAACCCCAATATATAATAGATTAAACACTGAAAGGTCCTGTTTGAATGGGAATAGAACAGGCCAGAGTTGTGTCTCCTTGGCCTCCCTCTCACTCTGTACCACAGCTACAGAAACCTTCACAAGCCTGTTTTTGTCACAAAACAGAGTAATCAATTACCAATGTGGTGTTTCCAAAGATCAGGACTCATTCAGTACTCTTACATCCATACATGACCACTAGAAAAACGATAGCCTTGACTAGACGGACCTTAGTCGGCAAAGTAATGTCTCTGCTTTTGAATATACTATCTAGGTTGGTCATAACTTTTCTTCCAAGGAGTAAGCGTCTTTTAATTTCATGGCTGCAATCACCATCTGCAGTGATTTTGGATCCCAAAAATATAAAGTCTGACACTGTTTCCACTGTTTCCCCACCTATTTCCCATGAAGTGATGGGACTAGAGGCCATGATCTTCGTTTTCTGAATGTTGAGCTTTAAGCCAACTTTTTCACTCTCCTCTTTCACTTTCACCAAGAGGCTTTTGAGTTCCTCTTCACTTTCTGCCATAAAGGTGGTATCATATGCATATCTGAGGACTCAGTGATGTACAGCTACTACTGGTCAGTCCACACTCATTTAGTCAGCATATTTTATTGAGTATCTACTATGTGTTGTGCACTATTTTAGATTTTGGAGATACAGCAGTGAATAAAATAAACTATAATCCCTACCCACTTGAAACTTCATTATAAGGTAAAGATATGCAATAAATAAGACAAATAGCTGCATATTTAATATAATATGCAAAATAATAAGTCCTAAAGGGAAAATGCAGAAAAGGGGATTTTAAAAAATGTGTGTTTGGTCAGGACAGGGAGTAAAATTTTAGACTAGATGGTGAAGGAAGGTTTCTTTGAGAAGGTAACACTGACATACCATTTCTTAAGAAAGTAAGGATGGGAATCATTTGAAAGAAGAGCAATCAAGACACAGAAAACAAAGGCCCTGAAGCAAGAAACTTCTGTGTGAAGATAGGGAGGAGGCCACGCGTGTGGTTGAGTAAGGAGGGAGAATGGTGAGAGGTGAAATTGACTTCTCAATGGTGTGAGTTGAACCACATGGAACAGCCCATATCTGACACCTTTTCACCTACCAAACAGCAATTTTCTATATCTCAAGCTAAATATGCAAACAAGTACTTAAAAATAATGTAACTGGATTATGCAACATGTGCAAGGGCAGTAATTAAGGATACTTAAGCAATTCTTTTCCAATAGTCAGTGTAAGTTTTAAATCTCTAAATAGAACTTCGATTCACAGTCAACTGAAATATATGATGTGGCCTCAATAACTAAATGGCCTGAGTTCTGTCTTGAGTCAATCATACCACACAGACTCAGAGCTGCAGTTTATGCATCTGTGAAGTGGAAATGATATCTACCCTCCTGGTCTCATCAAATTTTGTAAAAATCACTCAAGAAAATGGGTTTCTATGGTCACATCTCTAGTAACATTTGGTTAGAATTTTTCCACCTCAATCACTCATCTAGCACTCCAGGTCCATATATGAAATGAAGATGGGGAGGCAACAGTTTATGTTTCATTTTTTGTTGCTATATGGACTTCCCTGTATTCTGATAAAGATTCAGAGCTGCAGTTTATGCATCTGTGAAGTGGAAATGATATCTACCCTCCTGGTCTCATCAAATTTTGTAAAAATCACTCAAGAAAATGGGTTTCTATGGTCACATCTCTAGTAACATTTGGTTAGAATTTTTCCACCTCAATCACTCATCTAGCACTCCAGGTCCATATATGAAATGAAGATGGGGAGGCAACAGTTTATGTTTCATTTTTTGTTGCTATATGGACTTTCCCTGTATTCTGATAAAGAACCTCTTACTTTAATGAACAGGACTGGATAGTGCGAGAGGCCAGCACTCCCTTGGGGACTTGGCCCAAAGCCTATACTAAAATCAAGCCCAGCAACTTCCTCTGCCTCCTTCCATAGCCTTCTTCCAGGACAGGGTGCCACTCTGGGGATATGGGAAGAGCAAGCCAAGGGGGCCATACAAAAGAAGTCAGTCCAAAAGAAGACAACAAACACATATTAGTCAGGTGGGCTCTCACCACAAGTGTCAGACCACATTTCAACTTAAGTTAGTCCCACAACAGGAGGCAATGATGTGCTTCACAGAATCCTTAGGAAGGACGAGAATGAGGACAGCTTGACAGTCTGGGGAGCAGCAGCTCCGAGAGCATCTTTTTAAGGTCCCTAGCATTAAAAATGAATCTGCTCCAAGAATTTTCTACTCTGAAATTACATTTTTCTGGATAATTTCTTATTTAATAGCATTTCCTGATAAAAGGGTCCATAGTCAGTTGAAATTATGTGTCTTAGGGATTCAGGAAAAGGAGAAATGACCTAAGTTCAAATTTCCAGGAGGAATCCTATCAGTCTTTCTTGAGTCCTTGTACCTTTGGACAGAGAACTGGTACATGTTGAGGAATTATCTTATTAATATTAAACCATATAGAATGGGGGAAGAGTACTCTCCTATGGGAAAGCAGAATCTTGCTGAAAAAAGTAAGAGGAAAGGCATGCTGGACAGATGTCAGATATCTACTGTGCCATGCCAGGCAGAAGCCCAACTAGTTACCACTTTGCCCAGACCCATACCAAAACCCTTGTTTTGCCTTAATAAATGTCCATGCCCAAAATTTGCAAAAGATGTACAAGGTAGCCTTAAGACTAATATATACCACACTATGTTCTTTTTCCTATACACCCCAGTAGGGTTCAGTAAAAAAAAAAAAAAAAAAAAGTGCCTGATTTTCCAAATCTTGACATTGATTCTACATACCTGCTGGAACCAATGAAACAGGTAGAACACTTGTTTTAAAACAGGTTTTTGCACTGTCATAAAAAACTATAAGATGAGTCAGGACTTAAGGTGAATTATATTTATCCCAAATCCATATAGTATATACTCTGAGATATGATTTCATTCCATATCTAAAAGAGTTAAATGATATGAACTGACAATGAAGATAGCGCAAAAAACCTAACCTCAAAAATATAAATGTTCAAATCTCACGATATTGGCCCAAACACCTGAAATTTTAATAATAGAAGCTCTTCATATTGTTAATTTATTTCCAAACTAAATTCCTTCTCTATTGACCCACAGAAAATGAAAACCCTAAAATATGTATGAAAGCCTATCGCTTGCCCTAGTTTTTTGTACTTATTCTGCTTAGTTCCATCAGACGCACTTAACCTTGGTACCTAGCTAGAATCTGCATTCTACCACCAGCATATAAAAAAAGGCTATCATCTGCCAAAAATGATATGTACTTTCAGCTCCTCCACACTTGTGATTTTTCTAACCCCAAATCTTCTAATTTAACTTTCAATTCTCTGAGTTTTAACACTCTAATTTTAATGTGCTTTAACATCAGTTGCACAAAGAGGCTCTTCCTTTTCTGGGGACCAAATTAGTTCTCTCTGGTACATGATTTTATTCTTTTCTATACTTTCCATTATAACACTATCATGATTATAACTCAGTATCATATGATTAAGTCAATATGTTTGTCTCTCCCTCTGAAGTCTAAGCTCCATGAGGGCGAACACTGAACCTCCCCTGGTTTGCTCACCACTGCAGTATTAGAGCAGTACTTAGGACCCAGCAAGAAGCAGGTGCTGTAAACATTCATTGGATGATTAACTCACACCTACCTCCTGAGAAATCTGTATGCAGGTCAAGAAGCAACTGTTAGAAACCGACAGGGAATAATATACTGGTTCCAAATTGGGAAAGGAATACATCAAAGCTGTATACTGTCATCCTGCTTATTTAACTTTCATGTAGAGCACATCTTGCAAAATGCCAGGCTGGATGAAGCACAAACTGGAATCAAGACTGCCTGGAGAAATATCGATAACCTCAGATATGCAGATGACATCAATTTTATGGCAGGAAGTGAAGTAGAACTAAGGAGCCTCTTGATGAAAGTCAAAGAAGAGAGTAAAAAAGCTGTTTTAAAACTTAACATTCAAAAAATGAAGATCATGACACCCAGTCCCATCACTTCATAGCAAATAGATGGGGAAACAATGGAAACAGTAACAGACTTTAGTTTCTTGGGCTCCAAAATCACTGCAGATGGTGACTGTAGACTTGAAATTAAAACACGCTTGCTCCTTTGAAGAAAAGCTGTGACTAACCTTGACAACATATTCAAAAGCAGAGAGATTATTTTGCTTACAGAGGTCCATCCAGTCAAAGCTGTGGTTTTTCCAGTAGTCATATATGATTGTGAGAGTTGAACCATAAAGAAGGTTGAGCACAGAAGAATTGATGCTTTTGAACTGTGGTGCTGAAGAAGACTCTTGAAATCAAGCCAGTCAATCCTAAAGGAAATCAGTCCTGAATATTAATTGGAAGGACTGATGCTGAAGCTGAAACTCCAATAATTTGGCCATTTGATGCAAAGTACTGACTCATTAGAAAAGACCCTGATGTTGGGAAAGATTGAAAGCAGGAGGAGAAGGGGATAACAGAGGATGAGATGATTAGATAGCATCACCGATTCGATGCACGTAAGTTTGAGCAAGTTCTGGGTGTTGATAATGGACAGGGAAGCCTGGCATGCTGCTGTGCACAGGGTCACAAACAGTCGGACATGACTGTGTGACTGAACTGAACTAACTCATTCACAGCCAAACACCTTCTCTTTAGGATTCTAAAGAGCAGAGTGGAAGGGGAACTAGAGCTTTCCCCAGAGACCAGTAGATAAGAAAGCACTGGAAGAAAAAAAATGACAGAAAAAATAAAATAAAAGCAATATATCACTTAATCTATACGATTCTTAGGACCAGCATTCTCTCCAATAATGCTAGGTTTTATTACAGATAACACAACATGTTAATCTCTTCAAGCAGAAAAAATATACCAAATGGATTCAAATTCAAATTCAGTTTCAAAGTAACTGTAGCATATTTGCTTCTTGCCATCTAGATAGCTTTATAAATTCTATAGCTGCTAGTGCCACAGAGAATGCAACAGAAAGATATAAACAATTAAATGAAACTGAATCAAGAAAAATCAGTGTGAGACTCTTTGCCAATATGTTTTAGAGAACATGGATTTAGCTTACTTAAAAAAAAAAAAAAACAGTATTCAAAGGGTACCGGCTTTATAAAAACTTAAAATTCATATTGTTAAACTTGGGGGCTAGGGTATGTAATGTCTTTTATGCCTTGTTATTTCAAGGTTTGAGCCAAAATTTACAACAACAAGCTAATCCAGAAATTGCTCAGTTCCATGTTCAAAATCTTGGTTCTGTTCAAGAGGAATAAGATATATCCAAAAGAGAGGGTGTCTTTGCAACTCCAGCAGATTTTCCACTCTCACCCCAGTATCAGCTTGAGCTTGTGTGTAGACTTCTTCACAAAGTTTCTTTGAAGAAAAGATGCCAAGGGTTTTGGGGAAAATGCTTAAAAATAATTGGGCTAAGCTAACAAACCATGTCTTTAATCTAGCCATATATACTTTGGTCAGGAAAATGGCTATTCTAGGTTTGTAAGGGTTTTTTTTTTTTTTATCATTAGGACTCAATTCTTTGTCATTATTTTCAACTACCAGCTCCTACATTCTCACAGCTACCTTAAAATCACCTGGGAAAAACAGTATGGGGAATCTACAAAGTCCTCTTACAAACACAATAATCCTCATCTCTAAATAATTCTGTGCTTTCCATTTTTTCTAAAGCATTTCAATAACCTTATTTTGTGTGGTCGCCCGCCTCGCCGATAAGGAGAACGCCACAGACAGGATTCTTCTGACACGCAGGTTTATTGTTACAGCTCTTTTAGGAAGTGGCGAG